>JAPYYW010003360.1:0-25697 GCA_030522545.1 Cremastinae sp. A BG-2022a
ATAAGTAGCGTTTTCGTCATCTACAGAAAATTTCCGATCAAATAAGGTCTTAAAATCGAAAAATAAAAATTTGAAAAATTTTGCGAATTTTTGAAGGTAAATTTTTGAAAAAATCGAAAGGTATACCCCTTTCGATTTTTTCAAAAATATTCAAGGCGTCATAACTTTTTAAAAAATTGATGAATTAACGTAATTCCAACGCCATTCGTTTTGTTTTGTAAAAATCTTTAAAAATCACACTTTATAGAGTTCATTATTTCGTCAAGAAAACGGAAAGATATTGCTAATTGAAATTTTCATGGGTCCATCAGACCCAGTGTGACTCACCAAATTTTTTGAAATTTTTTTTCGATTTTAAAAGCCTATTCGATAGAAAATTTCCCGTAGATAACGAAAATGTTAATTATTTGGAGCGAAATTGAAGAATTCATATTGAATGAACCAAAAAACTGGATTTTGGATGAGTTTTTCTATTACCGGAGGGTGCGAAGGCTAGTAATCAATATATTGACCACGAGTTTCTTTTGTACGAAATGTGCGAAAATATCTACTCCATATATTTGTGCGTTTATAAAGTTTTGAAACGACATACATTTGTAATCGAAATAACTACAAGGTAAAACCAATAAACACACAAGGTAAACTCAACGACTAGGCCAACTTACTTTCTGCATACTATGTCGGTTTATATTTTCTATCTACATTTATTTGAACTGATAGAATTTTGTGTTGTGTTATGTAAACGTGTAGATATATACCTTGGATAAATACGAATATGGATAAATAACTATAAAATAAATAAATAAATAATTTTATGAAAATACGTATAAGTTTTATAAAAAAAAATTCAATACACAAAATTTCAATAAAACTTCTTTTGGTCTGATGATGAAATTAGTTTAATGATTGAATAAACGATTAAAATGATTGAACCATTTATTGTCATAATATTCGTAAATTATTTTATAAAGGAGTTCCACATATTGACTCAATAACGTGTGAAGCAAATATTTCAAATTCTGACGACAATTCGATAGTTCTGAAGTTGGAAGTAAGACTTTTATATCCTAATGTAGTATACTTGTATCTCGGAATCGAAAAAATATATTTGCGTAGAGCTCTCTGTATCATTTCGCTCGTGGACGCTTTTAAATTATTCCGAAGCTTCGAAACTGTAGTTACGAACCGTGTAGGGAGAGGAAGATGGAATAAAAAAGCGACTAAAGCGACGTTTGACTATATGGAACGGGGTTAGCGTGCGTCGAACGGAGGGGTTGAAGGACTTTGCGAACTCGCGAAAAGTCTGTCATCGTAGTCTGAGCTGAAAAAAAAATATTTTACATTATACTGAAAATAAAAAAAAAGACCATAAAAAAATTACAAAAATAATATCAAATGATAAATTTAAAAAAAAACAAATTTTTTCAATTTAACAAAATTTTTATTCCGATACGTTCAATAATATTTTTTTGGAAACTTGAACTAAATTGTTTAATGATTGAACTATAGTTTAGATATTTAAAATAAGTGTTGCATCAATTAAATTTTTTAACTTAATATTCTTCAACTAAATCTGTTTTCAGTGTGTAACCGCGAGATGAGTCGAGAGAATTTTAATTCTCTTTAGTTGGCCTTTCCGGAATACGTAAAATGAAAGATAGGAATAAAAGCGAAGGAAATTAGAAATCCGGGAAACGAATGAGAAACGGAATATCAACGGTATAGGGGTTTGTCTCGTCCATTTCCAAACAAAGTTTTTAGATTGAACGAGCGATGGGGCAAAAGTGGTGGCGCTCGCGAGGATTTGCCGATCTCGTTTGTTTTATTCGTGCTCGTATATGTCTTGGATGTTAATGCAATAATTTCTCTCGTATAAAGCGTTCGCTGCGGAAAATTTAAGAAGTACGAAACGCCTGTCCTCATGCCATAAGCATTCGTATTTGCATAACAATTCGACCGCGAAAATTCTCAAGGATAAATACTCGCGCGCTCGTGTCCACGTCTACTTTTCAATTTATTCGCTATAAAAGTTCTAAATTCGCTGCCGTGCAATTTCAGAACCACCTCCATAAAATACGAGACAATTGAGCTGTTGAACTTTATGCGCGATATAACAATGCATAGACCATTTTATGTTTCGATTTTTATCGAAAACATTTTTCATGCTGATGGCAATGAGTTTTTCATTGCTTTATCGTATAACTCTTTTCTAAATTATTTTTGCATCGTATATTAATGAAGTATTATTGAATTATTATATACGTCTGCTGAAAATTCTATTTAAAAAATTTTAACAGGGGTGACGTAGTATCTTAAATATATATACAAATTGTAGATAAAAAAGAAAATAAGTGTGACGTAGAGTATGTGAAGCTTGAACAGAATTTCGGTATCGCAAAACGTTTCAAATAAACATAGATGCAAAGTCTGCAAATAATTGCGCACGCCGCAAAAGATCTCCGTGCATTCTCGTAGCGCCCGCATAGTACGAAAATGTTCATATTGATGGCTCGATAAAATGGAACACTGTACGATGCCAATAATATTCGTGGTTACGTCCAGCAATTTTCCCCTTACTCATGACCCTTCTCTGACCATTTCTCTAGATAATATTCCAACAGCGAATAGGGAAACTCGATTCAAAATTGTACCCGGCAGAAGCGACATGTCAGGAATTACGATTATTGACAAAATCATTTATCTGACAACAGTGAAAAATATGTAAACTTGAGATTTTTAAACGATTGAAAGTACGAAGATAATAATAAACAAAAATATTCAACTTGAAATTAGAAATATGAAATTTTTACAATTAAGTTTTTAAGATGTACTTAAAATTAAATAAAAATTATTTAAACATTTTTAAACAGATCAATGTTGATTTGCAGAAGCGATGAAATTCTTATTTATTTGAAATAATTAAACTTTAGTCAAGTCGACAAGAAATTTAGTTGAATTTTCAGAAAAATATCGTATTTGGAAGAAACATTTTTCTGTAATTCAAATAATAAATTTGATTTTTTGCGCAAATTTATAGCAATTTTTCGGTACACTGATGTAAAAGGACATCTCATAAATACAAATATGATGAATAGATATTTAATACTATAAACGATTAAATTATAAAAATTGGAATGATTTTCAAAATGGACTTAAAAGGATTATTGTTTTTTGTCTTCCGTCGAACAAGACTATTCTTTTATACTTTGTTAACAAATTTTCTCTAACATTCCTAGATCTTATTGTTCTGCACTCTCACTGTAATTGTACCAAATGGTGATTTTTTTTTTCTCGCGGCAATTTACAAGTTTATCCAGAGTAAAATGGAGGAGAGAAATTTCAAAGGTTCTTCGTACGGACGGGATCACATATTGTCTCCTGTCGCTGATGCTGGCTGATAGTCAGACCCTTGAACGCGAAAAAATGCAAACGGGTAGCCCGAATTATAAATTTTCAGCTTAATCTTGAAGATTTTTAAAGCCCGAGAAGAATTGAGAAAAAAATGTATGGCCAAAGAGCAAGAGAGGAACGTGAAAGAGAGTGGAAAATATCTCGCGATAAGCTTCGTAGCTAAAAATAGGTGAAAGAGGACCAGACGAACAATAGATTCGACGGAACAGACACACATGGGGATTTCTTAACAAAACGACGACGTAATCTCGAAAATTTAGCGAGCTAAATCTCTTTCTTTCACTATTTCTCTCTTTTTCTTTCCCAGCTGTCTATATACATCAACACACCACGTTTCCTCTCCCACCCCTCCCTTTTTTTCTTCTCGACCACCCGGCACTCCTCTCTCTGTACCTCCAACCAAAATCTCTCGTGTGTTAAACTTTGCTCGGTCTCGATTTTTCATGAACTCTCGGACACGCTACTCTTTTATTTTAGCCTATTCTTTACACCGCGACCACAAACGAGAAAAGATCTTTCTTTCTCTCTCTTTTTCCTTCATTTTGCCTTCTTTGTCGTAAGGCTGCTTTTTCTTTCCTTTCAAATGTATCTTTACTGTCCACTGGTCTTTTCTTCCACCCAGTGAAAAGTGATTTCTCTCGTATACGAAATATACGTCGAAAAAAAAACGCCTGTGTAGATTTTCAACGTTTGCTGAAATTAGCCTCATTTTTTAAAGTATTCCAACCATTGTTCAGTTTTTGAAAAAGGTTCGCAGTATAATGTGCAAAATAAAGGCAAAAATTATCGAGTAAAATATCTTTAAAATTTAAGAAAGCTTTATCGTGCAGGTATCAAGGTTGGGTATATAAAATTGCAACTTTTAACACGCGGTCTTAATGAATATCCCGATTTTCAGTTTCAAATTCGGTCACAAGTTGAGTATCATATTAATCTCAGTGTATATGCCAAAGAAAAACGAAAAAAGTTCAAAAGTAATTTTCTCGTGGTAAAAGCATTGAACCTTCTTCAATCACTTTTACAAATTTTGAAAGACAATTTGGCAAAATATTTTTTTAAGAATACGTATTTTACAAAAATTCGATAATACTTAATTACAAATAAGCGTAATAAACGAATATATTATATAGTAACAGAGCAAAAGATTATAAATTTTTTTAGAAATATGCGAATTGATTAGGAAATTCATATATATATAATTTTTATTCATCAAGAGTTGAATAATAATCACACGAGCGGAAACTCACGTGTAAAGTCGAGGATTGCCTGTTGCTCCAGTTTTACCGGGTCACACACCGAGCCACGGGTCTGTCCAATACCGATGCTCTGGTCATTACGCGTGTCGCTCTTCCTGTTCAGAGCTCGGAATATCAACCCTCTAGTCTGGCCTCCGAAGCAATAACCGTACTTTCGTCGCACTCCAGAAACGTAAAACGAGATTTAATATCAAACCTTTATTAGCCTCTGGAATGAACAAAAATTCAAGTTTACAGCAAACAATTCGCAATTCATTCGTTCAGAAAATGCAACGAAATTTTAATATCGAGAGTCAATTTATTCCAATCTTTCGACGATGGAACGAGAATTCTTCATGCAGTGCTGCAATTAATAACATTATCCTCGTCATTCGATTACCATCGTTCATTATCATTCTTTCGATAAACTCAATATGCTGGATGCCATGAATTATTGCGAATCATCGTTGAATTCATACACGCAGTCAATATCAAGGATCTTTAAATTTTTGTCACGTTTGCTGTTTTTTCGCTTTGCGTATTTTCAATTAAATTGGATCACGTCGGCCTTATGCTCGCTTATTAATATAATTTGACGAGTAACATGCTGAAGCTACGGGGCATGAAGCGCAAAATTCATCAAAAATTTCTGTGACGAATGTCATTATATTGGTATTCTATCCACTCAAAACAATCAGATTTTAATCATATTTTTTAGAAAAAAAATGTTAACAGCGTTTGATAAAGTTTAAAAATAGTATATTACGCACCTAGGGAGAAAAGTAGTACATTCTCGCTCGCAGATCGTAGCCACCCGAGTCGAAGGCGTGGTGCGTATGCCATTTTTTCCATACTTTCGCAGAAAATATGATTTTCATACGAGTTTGAGGGATATAAGTAACCTTTTGTGCTGTTCCAAATTATTGGTTGCTTCAAGTCAATGAATAGTACATTCGTACGAAAAGTATGAGTAAAAAGTATAAGTTGGTGAAGACGTGAAAAAAAACTTTATATGATATTTGTCAAATAAATAAACAAGCATTTATAAAATTCTACAGTTTTGAAGACACAATTTATCAATTAATATGTGATGTAAGAAACATTTTTAATGTAAAAAAAAATTTAGTATGAACAAAACTATTTTTATTTAAAATTATGTTTTGTTCACCATCTTTCATGAAATAATTGAAGTTTTCAACCAATTTTTATTCACATCGGTCCAGTTATTTTGACTTACTGTTATTAATTTAAAAAATCCAGAGCGAAAAAAATGAAAAACATATCTTTATTTTAAAAAGAACAAATAATGTTGTATTGCATTGAATATAGTACTCTGGGAATGTCCGTGCAAACTCGCAATCAAATACGAGGTGAATGACTGATATTTGTCAAATAAATAAATCATTTATAAAATTTTACAGTTTTGAAGACACAATTTACGAATTAATGTGATCTAAAAAACATTTTAAATGTAAAGAAAAAAATTGGTATGAACAAAACAATTGTTATTTAAAATTATGTTTTGTTCGCCATCTTCCACAAAATAATTCATGTTCTCAACAAATTTTTATTCACATCAGTGAAGTTATTTTGATTTACTGTTATTAATAAAAAAAATACAGAGCGAAAAAGTAAAAAAACATGTTTTTATTTGAAAAAAGGACAAATATATAATGTTGCATTGCATTGAGTATAGTACCCTGGGAATGTTCGTGCAAACTCGCAATCAAATACGAGGAGAATGACTGGACGAGATTGAGTTGGCAAGGTGCTGGGGAATGGAAGTTTTGCCTGTTGCTTCGCTTGGCAAGCGTGCCCGATTCATCACACAATGCACACGATTCCTGTATAAATCCCTGCGGTTCGAATGCGAATATTATTGGCTCGAATTAATAATGAAGAAGAATAGAAAGACTGGACTGCCAGAAATATCGCTGGGGAAAAGCGGAGACGTCTGAGTATTGAGCGATTGACAGATTCGAGAAAAACAGAGTCACAGGTTTATAAATACAAAAAATGGGTCATAACTCGGAATTTATCTACGTTTGCTTTCTCATATTTACTTTCCTTCTTTCTCTTGTGTCGTGACCGAGTGCAACAGTTGGGCACGATAACGATTCACTCACGGCATTTCCTGGCGATTCTTATTCATTCGTCGGAAATTGTTACTTACACACACAGTCAGTCCTCTTGGACTCCGTCCACTTCTTTCTTCTTCCATATATAATTATCCTTTTCTTTCAAAACGTCAATTGTTTCTCAATGGAACTCTTGTTTGTCGAATCCACGAGTAAATGCACTTTTTAATTTCCGTCCCTTTAAAACCTCTCAATTGCCACACAAAGTTTTGACGAATTCGTCGTTTGATCATGAAATTAAAACGTTTCTCTTCTTTAAGTACATCGAATATAATTTTTTAACTACGTCGAATACGATTTTTCCAGTTGAAATGTTTATAATTATTCTTTTCTGTTCCTCTGGTAATTTTTGTCTTACGTGCTGTATCGGGAAAAGAAAAAATACTTGCTCATTGGGAGATTTTTTAGCGTCCTTTCCTCTATTCGGTCCTGGGCTTTTCATCGTCGTCCTTTCTCTATCTTCCTGACTTGCATAGCGTTGAATTTCTCTCTCGTCTAGGGTCGCTGTGCCATAGTGCTCGTCCGCCCTGCACACGCGACCGATCAATACTCACCTGCCGAGCCAAGGGTTCAGGGAGAGAGAGAGAGAGAGAGAGAGAGAGAGAGCTGTGCACCAGTAGTAAAAACCTTTTGGTCGACCATCTCACCCGTATCCTTTTCCTTCTCGCAGTCCCGCTCGCCTCCTTCTGCACTCTACTTTCCTTTAATTCGATTTGGTTACGCCGGATAAACAGCAGTTAATGAAATATCGTGGATATCAATGAAAATGTTGCTCCAGCGGAATTAATTTCAGCATACAATTCAGTTCTCGAACCGACCTCTATGAGCGGAAAAATAAGAATAAAGCGACCATCTCGTCCCATCGAGTTATTTCAGAGCTTCATTTTTTTTCCTCCCACAGTGTTTATTCTACCATCGATGTAAACTATTTACTAAATTCATCGACAATTTTATTTCATCTTGTTTTTTTTATTCATCTGAAGAAATATTCATTGAAAATATTTTAAACTGTTGGAATGAAAATCTTCTTGTGGATATATTTATCCAAATATCGGAATATTTTTAATTTTGGTTTTCAATTTACTTGCTCGAAAAAAAAACACTTTTGATGTATTTCTTTCAGAGAGTATGAGAAATTGGATGAAATGGCATGTATAGTAATCGAACAGTCAGAACAATTATTATAGCTCGAAAGAGAACAGAAAGTTTGACCATGACCCTCGTTGGCACCAGATAGTATCTCAGCTGCTGAATTTTCGTCTCTGAAGATCGCGTAGCCTGGTTTGTGTCACACGTGAGTTAAATGTTAATTCGCCAAGTCTCGACCGACTCATACATATTTCATAGCATTTGTGCCAGTTACAGTGATACGTCTGCGCACTTTCACATACAAATCTGCACATAAATATAGACACTTAATCAACTAATATGAGAGTCTTTCTGTACACCCGCATAAATATTGACACAATACTTAACAGTGTTCTCGTCAAATAAGATTTGTCAGACCTTTTTTTTGCCATAACTCTCAAAATTGCAGCTTCAATCATACATTTTTATTATAGAATGGTTTTATTTACTTTTTAAGAAATAACTGTATAATATAGGTAGAAAATAATTGTACACAAAACAACATAAAGATATAGATCAGTTATATAAAAAAGATTTGGAAAGAGTATGTGACAATTAAAACAAGTCAATCTCAGGATACAAACATTTTAGTTCTATGACGACTCCGTAATTTTAAATCGTAAATTTTGCAAATTTTCTGAATAACACAACGCACATTTAATTGTCAAAAAAGTTTTTTTTATTATTCATTGCATATTAATACTGATCATTTTAATAATTAAAATTGATCATAGAATGTTGATGCAATAAAAATTATCAGAATTATGGTTTTCACATAAATAATATCACTAAATATTTTTAATATTATTAATCTTATTTATTCCACAGTTTGGTTATCAAAATTTATTAATTTAAGAGTTTTTTCGAATAATGTTTATATAGCAACAGAACATTTTGAGTGATTACAAATAAAGAAAAAACATCTTTTTTTTCTGAGAGAATATACTTTTTTGACGATACTGTACACAGAGAGGGTAAAAAGCGAAAAGGGATGTTGAAATCGTGAAGGGAAGTTCTTCGTAAATGTGTAGAAACTCGGGAATGACCATGAGGGGGTTGAAGCTCCGGGGAAGGCTTACCCCTTTATGTGTTACCCCAAGAGTACAAAGCCAGTGCTCATAAGAGGCCTTGTACATCTTACAAGAAGTCAAGATACCCCTACTCAGCATAAAGTATACACGAGAAAATAGTCTACCTCTTACTACGATTGTGCAACCATTCGTTACATTATTTGATGAAATCTCCCTAATTTTTTATATATCGTCAAAAATCTTTCTATTTTCATATACACATGAAAAAAAGATTATTGTTCTGAGAAAATAAAAATTAAAAATTGTTTAAAATATTTTGCGAATATTTTGCGTAATTGATCATTTACTGTAATTTTTATTTCAATGAATAAATAATAGTTGGGAAAATAAACGCATACATAATAAACGTATTTTGGATAGAATAAATATTTTTTTAGTTATTTTATAATGGGTTTAATGCAGTTTAATTGACAAATTCCACGATATTATTGAGCGTATCTGTATTTAGTATTAAATTATTCTTATTTTAATCAATAATATTCAAATAATTTTTCTTATACGTTCGTGACTACAAATTGTGACCACATACATATCGCATTTATTATTGATAACAGGATTAACAATACTCGAGTAACGAACTAACTAAAAGTTGTCCACGACTTCTTTAACTTTTTAAATAATATTATCTGAAAATCGTATGCATTTGACATCAAATTGATGATACTGTACTTGAAAGAAGTAAATTTTTTACAATAAATTAATGAAATCTAGACTTCATATTTTTTTCATAAAAATATCCATTTTTTTGCTTGTTAGCTGTAATATATAAATTAACAGTTAAAGCATACTTCTGGAATAATTTTAACATCAGATATTGTTTAAATAATAGAAAAATGAAAAAATTTAATGAAACTTTTTCAAATTTTGTAACGTGTATAAGCTATGTAGCAAATATATGAAATCAATTTGAAAGTGACGTCACAGTTTTTTGCGTATATTCAGGGTAGTAGTGAGGTCAGAGGGTAGAACCACTGAGATCTTGAATATGCACTTGGATCCAAAGGTTCCTTTGTATAGTTCCGTTTGTTTTAAAGGATCTGACAGCTATGCTCCTACTCCGGCCTTTTGAACCAGATTGTACATGTGAACAATATTATTCATTCTCTGGGGTGTTAAAAATATCCACCCCCAAATTTTGAATCTATAGCTATTGCTATGTATACATAAATTTATTCTCATAAGATACAATAATGTTAAAATTCTAATAATTCAGAGTCTGGTAACTCATCTGAAATCATTTAGTAAATCATATTCGAAATTGCTACAATGCATCCTCATCGATGTAAATTTTCAACAAAATATATAAAAAATATATTTTCGATGAAACTATATAAACGGATTGTCATCAATAATCAATCATAATGCTCGAGGAAAAATGGTGTCAAGAAGTAATTTTTCAATGCAGAGGAAGGAAATCCTATGATTTTTTTCAGGTATGCGTTTGAAGAATGTTGTGCGGTGTATGGAAAAGGAATGCATGTGCTTGAAGTCGTACATGAGCTTTATAAAGGTAAAAAAGGCTAGAGATCCGGGAATTTCTCCAGGTCAAGGATAGTGTGCTGTGGAGCACCGCAGGAACAGGCAAATACATACAGAATGTAGGAGCAAGGGGGAAGGAAGGAGGAAAAGAACGAATAAAAGTGGTGAAAGGAGGTATTTCGTATATGGGATCACAACTCGAGTAATGCGAGAAACGGCGATGAGCTGTCCAATCCTCTTCCTATCCGAGGCCATTTCTTTTCTCATACAACTCGCACCGATATTAACGTTTACCTTCGCCACTCCACACAACCGCGCACACAGTACATTCTAAAGGGGAAAACTCCTTTTTCAATAAATCGCAATAAGAATCGCAATACGAAAAAATCTCGACAACACTTTTTCGTTAGTTCCAACGAAAGGGTCTTCTTTCAATATCTTTTATTATCATCATTTTAAATGAACTTTCTTCTGTACTAGATTAATGATACTAGTCGAATAAGTTAATTTTTATTTATATTTACTAACAGTTTTATTTTTATATGAATCATCAAGTAAGAAAATAGTGAAAAGATCGTTTATGTATACTTTACGTATACTTTTTACGTATTTTATGAATAATATACGTTTTACTATGGATGACCAGGCAAAATCTGCACCTTTTTAAAGAACTTACAATAATAAAATCCAAAAAATTTAACGTGATCAAGTAAATAAAAATAATTCAGATTTTTGTAAGTGAAATATATAAAATTAGAACAAGTACTTTTTTTCAACCTCTATTGTGCGGTCTCGAAATAACGTTAATTAGGGTAAAACAAAAAATGTGTTATGGGGCACACGATGCAAAAAAAACTGTGGATTATTTATGAAAGTCGCAAAAACAGGAACATGTGTTTTGGTCAGGAAGTGAGCTCGATCAGTGAGATCGAGTCTGGGGTTGGATAAAAAACCTTTCGGCTTCCTTTTACCCTCTTCGAGAAGTCGATACACAACCCCTCGTCCAAAGTAAGATTAATGCGTCTAATCGGCTATAGAGATACACGCTCGCCCTCGTACACATTAGCATAATAGTGTTCGCGCACAAACTCGAGAAATAAGTTTGTATTTCCAACGTATCGTCCCTGACTTTGGTACGAGTCACGTAAAAAACTACCCCAATGAACGATCACATAAAAAATCTTTTCCAACTTTATTCTCAACCGCAAATTCACCAGGGCGAAAATTTAAAAAAAATTAAGCCAGTGAGCTTTTTTCAGTGACACACTCTCCATTATTATTTCTTTTTTTTTTGTTCGAGCATGAGAAAAAGAATCAGTCACTCCGGGAAAAAAACATTTTTTCCCATTTTTTCTCCGTTAAATATAATAAGTTTGAATTTCCAACGTATCGTCCCTGACTTTGGAACGGAGTCGCGTAAAAAACTACCCCAATGAACGATCACATACACAATCTTTTCCAACTTTCTCAACCGCAAATTCACCAGGGCGAAAATAAAAAAAAATAAGCCAGTGAGCTTTCTTTCGGTGACGTACTCTCCATTTTTATTTCCTTTTTTTGTTCGAGCATGAGAAAAAGAATCAGTCACTCCGGAAAGAAACATTTTTTCCCATTTTTTCTCCGATAAATACCTTTTTGCGAACAATGTTCTTTTTTACGTGTGCAGGGAAACGGTGTCAGAGAAAATACTTTGAATAATGCGTTCTTGTCGTATTTCACGATGGGCCGTCATAAAAATGGTGAGCCGGGACACGGTGTGCGCGAAAATCTGCATCGGGGACGAGGAGAAACATTTTTTTCGCTCGCTAAAACTCGGGATGCTGGATGAAGAACGTAGCGGCGTGTCCGCCATCCATCTTCATTAATTCTCGCAAACTTTGGCGATTTTCTTACTCTCTGGTCTTGTTAAATGGACTCTCCCTATCCCGGTTAGTAGGCTCTGATAGTTTTTTCATTCTTCGCGGTGGAAACGTTGTCCGGAAAATTCGAAAGAAAAAGAGAGAACAAAGGAGAGATCCGATATCCAGCATTCACCTGACAAAGCGCTTACTTATACTTCGCTCGTTCATAGCTCAACCACTTTTCCTTCCTCCATCTCATTACCATTCACAAGCTCGACGATAACAAGATTTATTACCTCTCGTCCAGGAGGTCCGTCAATTTATTTTTCTCTTCTATTTGGCAGTATGTGTGCTATATTCTTCTTTCACTTCTTTTTTTCCCACTCAGTCTATCCCTCACGACATTTGTCTACTATTATAAACATAATAAATAACAATAGACACTTTCCTTTTGGAGGAGGATTTTGTATAAATGAATTTTATTTTTGAACTTAAATTGACGCTATGCTACAACTATAGTATTACTCAACATATAAACAACTAAATAAATCAATAAATTGAAATTTGATAAATAAGAATTTATTTATGCATTTTTTAGCGTATATATTTTCAACGTGTATTTTTTTTAATTATTGAAAAATTTCAATACTGAGTATTTCAGTAGATGTATGTGGTGAAACTTTCTGAAATGTTTGGTATTTTATTAAAATATGTTGAACAACATTTACATAATTTTTTAAAAAATTATATTTAAAGATAATGTCTAATAATTTTATCCTTAATTTATTGTGAAGAAAAAATTGGATGGTGAAAATCGTTGAAAGGATATTCTCAAGAGTATTCTCAAATACGTCTTAAATTGACCAATCCTTGAACGTCCTTTATCCGCAAGGATTACGAATTTTTACCGCATTTTTGTCTGAATATTTAAGGGAGATCTGCACTGCGAAATCGCATTTTTTCGCATGCTGGCAAAGGGGTTGTTCTTTGTCCAGTATACACGAAAACAATGAGTAAAAATAACAGAAGCGTCGAGTAGTGGTAATCGTACATCCGCAATGTCGGTACAAACTCGGACTCGTACTACTTTATTCCGCAACGAAACTCACGTTCTGTGCTCCGTGCTTCATGCTTTTTTCATCCACCCGCGTTTTTTTTCCTCTTTTAATATTCTCTGTTACTTTGTCAACGCGGATTATACTGAGCGCGCATTC
Source organism: Cremastinae sp. A BG-2022a (assembly GCA_030522545.1). Taxonomy (NCBI): domain Eukaryota; kingdom Metazoa; phylum Arthropoda; class Insecta; order Hymenoptera; family Ichneumonidae; species Cremastinae sp. A BG-2022a. The sequence goes on from JAPYYW010003360.1 coordinate 13,538, forward strand.
ATCTTCTCCTGGCAGAGAAAAAAGCGATGGAAAGAAAACGTGACGAAAAAAAAATCAAGCACGAAAGGAACACCTGAACTTTTAGCCGATTATTTAAACGTCATCGCAACTTTTTCTCTACTTTGGATATACACTTTAACATGAATGAGTGTATACTCGCGAAAAGCTGTTGCAACTAATTCAAGGATCCTCGAGAGTAGACTTTTATTTGAAAAAAGAAGGTAAATAACGAGAAAGTTTCTATTGCTAATTGAATCCATGGGAAAATTAACTTGAAACGATTAAATTGATAAAGAGACGAAACTATTTGACTACTTTTAACGATAATTTCCATAAAGAGGCAATTTTAACTGACACAATAGTGACTATACATAATTAAGCATTAATTAAAAAAACTATTGATTCCAAAGAGATGCATCATGAAATGCTGACCTAAATATGTTCAAATTTTCGAAGCAAATAAAATTATTATTAAGAAAGAAATCGATAAATGTGCACGAAATCCATTATACATATATAAATATGTAAAATGTAGATAAAATATTGTAAACTCGTATAAAAGCTCGTTGAACACAAATATAATACAATTTTTTTACGAGTCGAAATAAAATGTTTCTGTCGCTACAATCCAATTTTTCTGATAAGGTGAAATATTTTTTTTCTATCCGCATGTCGCACGCATGAATATGTGTGCGGTGAATTTATTGTTTCCATTCTTTCTGAGATCTGCGATATTATACGGTTTTTTCGTACTTTTATTCCCATATAAAAAAAAGAATTGAAGACAATTTCACATTCTGATCGAGGCAAAAGCCCCTCGATCGTGAAACGTATGAAACTCTGCGAATCAATATTTCAATGGTTTTTTTCTCTTGTTTTTTATACGAAGAAACGAGAGAGAGAGAGAGAGAGAGAGAGAGATCAGAAGATTCGGAACTCAGGACGTTCCTTCCGCTTTCCGTTTGCGAGACGAGAATAACGAATTTCGAAAGGTTCGTTCCCTTTCAAGGACGAACAGCAAGTATTTTCGGCGGGTCGGGAAATGAAAAAAAAGCAGCGACGCAAAAATGCAGGGGAGTCGGAAATGAAGTCAACAAAAGAGGGGAGCAATCTCAACCGATTATTATCACGGTCTCTTGTTTTTTTTTCACATCAGATAAAAAATATATTTGCTGACTCTTGAAAATTCATTGCTGGTATTGCCCTCGATTATACTGTATCCATATTGTAATTTCCAATATTGTATATTACAGATTGCTTCCAAAATTCGAAAAATAAATAGACCGTATTGTGTAAATGTTTAACCTTCCGCGTATACATTGGGTTAATTTGACTCGAAGGCGACTTATTTTTTACAATTTCCTGCGATCAGTTTACAAATTAGAAGGCCTGATGCCTTTTTGCTATATAATTTAAGGTCTTTGTTGCCTTCATATGCTTGCCAAAAAAATTAATTTACTTTTTTTTTATGTCACAAAAATGGATTTTTTTAAAAATACCTTCATCATGTAGAGAAATAAATATCTTTTTTTAAAGGTACACTAAAAATTTTTTTCTTATTTTACGTTATTTCAAGAACACAATTATCAGATTTTAACAAGTAAATATTAAAAATTTCAAAAAATATAAATTTTTTCGTAAACACCTCTTTTTAACATAAATTTTGTCAGGATTTTATTACTACTAGGCAATGCGATACGCGCTTCGCGCGTGCTAACTTTGGTTAAAGATTGACGTTTTGAGAATCTGTCAGTTCTTTTTGTGCAAACTGTCAGTTTACATCAGAATCTCGGAAGGTCTATTTCATTCTAAGCGTGACAGTTCTACTTTATAAATAAGGATAATTTACTTCTATAATTGCAAAGACATTTATTTTTTATGTAAATCTATTTAACAATGTTATATAAAGATAGAATTTTTTTCAAAGCGATCAACGAATAAATGATTAAATGACATCGATCGAAGTCATGTCTGGTCAAGTTGACTCCCTTGTGCGAAAAAATAGGTGTGTACTCAAGGGGTTAAACTGTACTTTTAACTTTTATTAAAAATTATTACTTTTTCAACTCTTTGAGGTTGAGGTTGCAAGGAAAATGTTAAAGAATGCCTGGATTTTCTAGCAGGGTGACGCGAAGCAAATAGAAATTTTCAACGAGTCTTAGAAAGTTTCAGAAAAGATCGATGGGAAAACGCTCGCGATAACGAAACTATCGAACTTCTGAGATTTCCAGAGAAGCCGATTCCACTTTTCGTTTTTTTTTTCGCGCGGACTTTTCACACTCAGTTACACCACTCTTCTGATACTGAGCGATACTTTCGATAAAAGCATGATTTCTGATCGGAAGTTTTCGACTCTTGTTTTTCCTCGTAAGTTTGAAAAATCTAAAATGTCTCTCACTTTGGTGTGAAGGAAAAACAATTAAAAAGTTTCTTGCGTGATCGCCATGTTCGATTTTTTTTTCATGCACAGAATGAAGGTAAAATCCATCGGATGAAATTTTTAAAGAAATCAGTTGTGGCCAAAATCATTTTTTAAGATTTTATTGAAAATCTACATAAACCTTTTCAAAAAATATTGATCAGAGTTTTTGTGCAAAGTATAAATATGATAAAATTAACAATGAGATTGAACAATTTAATGATTGGTAAATATTTTATTTATTATTTGAGGCAATAATCCCGCATCCGAAGATAATTTTTTATTCTCTAGTGGACAGAAGAGATACCGTGGATGTATAATCGATATTCCATTGCATTAACACAGAATGGGAAAATATAGGGGGCGAGAACTAATCCAACCCGTATCATATGAATCACGTACACGAAACCAAACACGCGGGTGTCCTTAAACAAGAACGCATAAATCATACTTCGCATATATTAAAAAAGCACACATTCTATTCCCTTCAAATGAAAAATACTATCTCTTCCCCGATTTTGTTTGAATTTTTAAATAAAAAATCATAATAAAGTGGTTTTACTGATTAAAGATGCAAATGTCTGGAAAGCCAATTTGAAAATATATTTTACTTGATATATTTTTAAACCATGATTTTATATTTTCTGGGTGTGCCCACGACTTTGTGAGGGTGTTAAATGTTAATAACATTACATATTTGAGAATCCTTATATTATAAATTAATCGGAATAGAGCGCATTATGCGAATTTGTATGAAGTATGTACCTAGAAGAACAGCAATATGAATTCAAATATGTCAAAAAAGCGGCAGCGTTGTCGCTCGTTTAATTAAAAAAATAGTGATTTTAGTAATTATTGAGTTATACATTATCACATCGTACGCTTTTATTTTACGTATATTGAAAACAAATTTAGTTAGACGATATTTGAAAAAATTTTCAACTTTTTTATTAAAAATAATTAAACTTCCTTCAATTAAACAAAGAATATAGTTTAATTTGCAAAAAAAAATCATTGAACTTATCGGAACAAGAATTTTATTACATCGAGAAAATTTGATTTATGCAGTGTACAAAGATTCACTAATTTAAAATACATTCTAAAAAATGTGATTGATCTTTTTTCAATACGAGTTAATTTTATTGAATAAATAATTGAACATTCTACAATGAAATCTGACAAATTGTTTTTCGAAATAGATATAGCGTTCTGATTTTCGAGTCTCCTTATCATTAACCGCTGACGAATATGACAGGTGACGTAAAACGGTTCGTACGCGATCTGAGTTTACAGAAACCACACCGGAGAGATGGGAAGTGTCGTTTCGAGTTACACGTTTAGCCACGGAGACGGTTAGATATGGTGAAAGGGAGAGAGAGAGAGAGACGTGACGAGATCGATGCTCGTTTTGGATCGCTCCGAAACACACGTCGAAGTGAAACAACTTCCAGTGCACAAGTGTTCCTGTCTCAAGACCCGAGTATTGGTGTTTGTGTATGTGGAAATGCGGGCCAAGGGAAACTTTTCAGTGCGCAAGGATTGCTCGTTTCGTCCCTTCGCGAAATGTCTTTTTCCCCATATTGGCCTTCGGGGTTTCATCTCTTTTATATGTCTTACCAATACGACCACGAGCTCGCTTGTTCTCCTGCACGTGTGCAGTTGTATATTCTCGTAAATGAATTTCCCAAGGAAATTCGATTCTATATTTCTTCCGCTATCGAGATTTCTTCGAGAACAAAAATTATTTGCTCCAAAATATACGATTGGCGTATGTGTTTTCAATATCAAACAAACAACATTTCTTGCATTTTTATTTTCCATTTTCTTGGCACCGATTAATCATGCATGAACATTATTCAATCTTACTTAATTCTATTCATTTACCTTTTCAACCCACAATTTGCTCAAGAAGAAAAAAAGTTAACTTTCGTCGCAGAGATTATGGTTTTAATTTGAAAAGCTAGAGGGAGGAAATACGTTATTTGTATATAGTTTTCTTAACTCCATTTATTTACCTGTTTGTTCGACATTTTGATTTATTAAAAATTGAAGAAGGATGTTAAAGGTTGATTAAAAACAAAAATATGCAATTTTTAAAAAATATTTTTCTCGTGAAATATCCTGAAAAAAAAAACTTAGTAATTGTATCAGGCTACATCGTGTTTATTTTTTCGTTTTGACGTCATGCTCAATCGTATATAAATAGACAGACTGAAAAATTTCAAAAATGTGATTTTTCCCTCTACGTCATTCGTAAAAAGAACGCAGCAATTATTTTTTCCAATAATTGTCTATCAACGGGCATCGTTTGTGTACAAGTTCAATACTTGTTTACGCGTTGATGAACTTTTTAAAGGAATGGTACGAGCCATACGAAAAAAAATTGTTGTTATATTTTCTCATTCAGAAACTTGTTTATTATTTTATGAGATGGTTTTTGGCTGGTGGGATTTTGGAGCGGTCCATAATCGGCGTAAAGCCGAGGGACGAAGTTTCGTCGAGAGGGATCGTCCATTAGGAAACTGAAAGCCTCGATATACGTATCTGGACACTATCTCCGGAGCATGCATCCTGATGCCAGTGGAACAAACTATCTATATTATCAAGATTAGCTCGGATTAGGATGAGGCCAAATATTCCGGGGACTTGCAAAGGTTTCCTGTGTAGAGGGGATCCTTTGTAAGTTGCTTCTCGATCTCGGAAAAGCCCACGCGAATGGGTCGGAGCTGTATGGGTTAGACTGCTCAGAGATATCGATAGCTTCATTTGCAAAATGTCGTGTACAAGAACACATTTGAGATCGGAGTCTCGGGAGCTTTCTCACGAGCTTTCGAAGCCGATCGATATTCGTCCATTCTCATCCGAGCGATCGCCAATTTCGCCCGTGGCCCATTGACCGGACGATGCTCCCCATTCGAACCGGAAGTGTCGTCCAGACCGCGTGACGCGCATACCTGACAGGAAAAAAAAGGAAGAGTTCGTCAAAAATAAAGAAGTAAGAGAAAAGCAGTAACGAATCGAGAACGTAAGGACTTTCTTATCCCAGACTTTCAGACTTCGTGGATTCTCCCCTTTCTTTCAACCCCTTTTGTGCCCTCTTTTTTTCTCTATCCCACCCCTCGATACTTTTTTCTTCCCTATTTTTAGCCGTGTGCTCTTTTTTTTCATTCTTTCCCTTTTTTTTCTTGTTTCCTCGTTACCTTTTTTTCCTCTCCTCGGTTTCATTCGCACTCCCATTTTCCGGACTACGAAGCACTCTCCTGGGTATCCTGAATGACACGTCAGTCTCGTACTCTTTATAGATGAGCCCGCTGTTTTTTCTCTTTTCTACTCTCCACACGTAAACATATTTTTTCTCTCTATCTCTCTTCTTTCTCGCTTTAACTCACATATTCTGCGCAGAACATTTTCCTTTCTTCCGGGTCGCTTTGTCGTTTCTTTTTTTCGGCGTGTGAATGCTATTCTCGCACACCACTCACACGATAAGCTCGATAAAGACGGAGAAAGGAAGAAATCGCCACGAGCGCATTCACGATTTCACTTACGATCTGTTTATGCACAAGAAAGCGAAATTTGCCTGCAATTTTTTTCCACTACCAGTTCCTTTCTCATTTGTTTCATGTATTTTTAAAATGATTTTCCCTTCCGAGTTCTTTTTACGTTATTAAATAAAATCGATACCTTTTACATAAAATTTTAGGTTACATCATCAACTATAAATTGTTATAAAATTAATCATTAAGAATCTCTCATTTTCATACCGTGAAAACTTTAGTTTTTTTTTGATTCTCTTTTTAAATAAATTCATTTGTGTCAGACCATAAAAATTTTACAAAAATTTCTAGGACAATTACTGTTTAAATAGTGAAGTCGTTGGTCTACATTTTGAGAAAATTGTTACTATACTTGAGTCTTTATACGAATATTTCATTTCATGAGTATGTAAATTGTCTTTTTTTATTTTTACAAGATGAATATTTTACAATTTACTTATTTTATACCCGGAATGTAACATGTTTTAGATTGTCTGACATTTTAATTACGTTTAGCCATTGGTAACATTTGGAGTGTTGATAATTATTTTCTAATATTAGAATTATTTATAAAGATTATTTACAATTCTGTTTACTGTACCTAAATTGTCTCATAGGTTTTCCTATTGATTTAAATGGTTTCTATTTTTTCGTAAATGACGCCAATTAGCAGTTTACGGCTTTTAACTGCTGGGGTATGACTACAGCAAATGACTAGGAGAAAAAGGGCCACTTTTTTGCTCTGATGAAACTAGTGAGAGACAAAAATAATCCATACGTGCTCTCGATTCCTTTTGCTGTTCTCTCTTTCACCGTTTTCTTGTCTCCTTCTCAGCTCAACAGGTAGCTTTTGTGCTGCGAACTTAACCGCTCTGTTTCACGAAGAGTCTATCAGGAAAGCTACTGCGAGACGAGTCTTTTGTTAAACGACCTCCTTAAACCTTAACGGCTCAACGACGGACGTACCGTCATCTCGATACGGAAAAACGATCGAAGCTGCACCGCTTTGCTTCGTAAAATTTTAACGAGCCGATTTTCACGAGACTTCGACCTTTTTCGCCGCGATATGCGACACTCTTGGATTAATACTTACGCTTCTTTAAGTATTTGTGTCTCTTTCTGAAATTGCGTTTTAAAATAAAATTCAAACATCGATAGTTCAATAACGATATCAAAATTATAATCAGTCATTATTGAATAAATTTTAATGAATTTCATTACGGTAGTACTGTCGATACTGCAAGAATCAAATGCATACATCGTAATGTTTGACTCAAGTAGTATTTACAATAGGCAACGTCATGATAGAGTGCTATGCGTAAAACCTGACAGGTAATGGGCGAAATGAAGTGGTTAGGTACGGTAATTTGAAATTAAACAGTTTTAATCATATCAAAGAATCTTTGATTTTTTCGAAAACAAACAAAAAAAATAATCAATAAATTATTGTATTGCGTTGACAAAATATGGCTGTGTTAATAAAATATTGATTATGTTACTACAAATTTTGTAATTTCGCTAGCATTGTAACCTCTTTACGACGTTGCCGCGTCTATACTGAATTACAATGTAAAAGTACATTTGGGATATTTATTTGTTAATTACTGCTATCACATGCTCTGAGCCTGTATTTTTAAGTATTTGAAATGTTCGTTATAATAGTTCCTCTTATTGTACGAATTTTTATTGAATTCTGAATGGTAATTTTTGAATAATTCGATGAAAACTGTGATTTCCCATAAGACTCAATGCTAAATGTATGAAATTACAAATGCCCATATCTTTTTTCTGGTGCTCTGTCGACCTTTAAAAATTGAACTGAATCTTTTTATTAACACAATCTACTACTACACAAAATGTTATCAAATTCTGAACGGTAATTCTATAATCGACAGTACTACCTTAAAGTATTCGTGCAATTCAAACATTGTTATATTTTATTATTGCATAAAAATGTTTCAAATATTTTTTATAGTATTAAAAAAAGTATAGCATGTTAACAACACACGTAAAACATAATATTTTCAATATTTTTTCAATAAATATGTAACATTTTCAATTTACATGTTAAAATTATTATTCTTTAACTGTGTTATAATTTGAAAAAAATGGAGAATTTTTTTACAAAACATAGGAATTCTAATAAGTTTATTAACCAAGTATCTAAAATTGTTTCAAACTGTTGCGACGGTAGGAAAAATAGTAATTTTCCGTGTAAAATTCTCATCGTACATTAATTGATGATTTTTATGTCTAATAGAGCTTGAAGCAAGACAATCAGCTTAAAAATGACGAAATTCAAAATGTATCGTTGAATTGAGACAATGCGTGTCTCTTGGATCGATAAATTGATAAAGCAATCTTGCCTCAATTCCTTATCTACAGCCCGTATTTTCATTATCGCGGAAAACGTGTTCTAAGAGCACGTGCCAATGTCTCCTCTCGCGCAAGGGAAACGTTGACAGGGTTACGTTTGCGTCACGTTCGCATTTCTGGGGAACACTGGCGGAACAAAGTTTCGCGTTGAGTTGAACGGGGCCCCGGCTGTGGTGCACTTCCTCACGTATTTTGCCCCGAAGCATCAAGATGGAAACAAAAGCGTGCGGGCCAGACGGCAGAGGGGGGATTCAGACACGAACCGTCAACGTCATTCCGAAGTAGCACACGCTAATGTGCCGTGAAACTTGCGAATATCTTTGCAAAATCTGTTTCATCTACTCCCATAAAGCGCAAATACCCTGTTATCGTACCATTTACACTTTCTATTTGAGAACATTAGACATGAAAAAATATTCACTACTTTGCTTACTATATTCTATATATAATCATTATAAAATATCTTTTGCGGCAAACAAGCATTAACTTTCGTATTTTTTATTTATTTAAGAAATACTTCAACAATAAAATTTGCTGCTAAATAACAGTTCTATATATTTTAATAATACAAAACTCAAAAGTTGATATGACGTCTAGTGGAAAATTTTGAACTAAAAATGAGGTGCCATTTGGAATTCTACTCAAGTTCACCCTAGCCACACCTCCATGTCAGATCCCGATAGGACTTAATTTCAAACAGTTCAAGTACAAAAATAATAAGCATCAGAAGGATTTTGGTATTTTTTCTTTAAGGAATCTTTTTTTTTAATTGAAATGACATTATGAGTTTTGAGAACGAAAGAAACCACATTTCATATCTTTTATCTCGTTTGGGAGCTTTTCACTGTATTTCGCTTATTATATGTGACCTGTAGAGTGCTATATAGTTTGTCCGAGTGAAGAGATTGATTAATCGTTTGTACCCAGGTAAGTTCGCTGTATAGAGTGTCGGGAATCTCTAGAGAACTTCAGCGAAACGTTTCATCTATGTGAAACTCGATCGTCTCAAACCCACCGAGTTATTGAATTTCTCTTCGACCTCATTGAACCTTCTTCCTCAATATATTTCGTCTTTTCGAAAATCCTAGACTCCGGCGACAGTCATTTTTCCGAAAATACTTTCTTTATGCAACTTATATACTTTTTTTACCTACATTTTTGTACTTTTTAGAAAAAAAAAATGATATTGCTTTTTCTCGTCCGTATTTTATGAATTAAATGTCAAAAATCTATACCATTTATTGAGCTTGTATTGTCTAACCATGTTCTATAAATTCTCTTCTATAAATTCCTTAATTTATTCGAAAAATATATATTGGATAATCGACTTTTTCGAAGGTTCGAAACTTTTATAAACATTTTATTCAACATATTTTTAAAAAAAGCACTCTATAAGTTAATTTCATTTCGATTCTATTCGTGTCAGTTTTCGAATATCGAATTAGCTCATGTTGTTCGATTTTTCGTGGTTCGAGAAAAGTCCAGCGAAAATATCTCGTTTCGATTCGATTCAATATTTACGTGATAAATCTTTCATGTTTCAACCGCAAAAGATACTTTTCTCTGAGAAAGAAAATCGTCGGATGACGCGTTGGGAGATAAAAGAGAGAGAAGACGAAATTCTGGTTGCCTCTTTCCGAGCCTGCTCTCATCTTTTTCGATCGATATCCGTTGGTCGTCTGAGAAGGCACGTAGCATTGAAAATCCCTCGCAATTAACCTTTCTCTCGTTTCTTCGAATATTCTTCGGGACTTCCGGCTTTTCTGGGACGTGTGGGATTCATAACTATTTTATCGAAACCCTCTTCAAAGTAAAAGGAGAAAAGGGAGACGAACGCGAATTATAACGAATTCTCATGAAATCCTCGAAAATACAATTGTTCACGATTCATCATCTATTTCTGACCTTATTCTCTCTTTGTCGAGACTAAGGACGACTCTTCGAGGACGTAAGTCTTTCCGGTGTGATTTGAAGCTTCGATTTCATCAGCGGAAGCGTAGTCAGCGCGTAATTCGATCCTTGAGAAAAATTGGCCGAGCCAGTCGTTGGACTCTTCCCGATTCTGCTCGATGACCTGAGTCCTGGAGGTCGGCAATTCATCGTCCTGATTGTCCTCCGAAAACTTCGCAGCGTTCTCCTCTTCCGATTCCGCCGATTCCGTGCTCGGATCGATCGAAATTTTGCTCCAAACGATCTTGCCGATATTTTTCCTCGTCCTCGTTTTGCCGTTCCACATCCTGAGGACGATTCTTCTCCGACTCTTCGGCGATCCGACGCTTCTCCTCAAGGACCTCGGATACGAAAATCCAAGATCCGAATCCACGCTCTTTTTCATCCAGTTTTCGAATCCCCTCGATTTGACCAACTTTTCAAAAAACTCGGAGTTTCCTCGTCTCCCTGAATCCTGCGAAATTCGCACGTCCTCGAGCTCGACTCTGAGCTCGTCCTGGGAGTCCGCGAGCTTCTGAAATCGTCCGTCGTCCTCGAGGGCGCGTCGCAGGATCGCGGTGACTCGATCGATCGCCTCGGAGATATAGTCGCGAATATTTTTCTCATTCACGGGATCGGAGATCTCGTGAGCTTTCTTCAAGACGATTACAGCTTCGCCCAGTCTGCCGATCTCGACGAGAGCCTGTCCTCGGAGCAATTGCCCGTGGAGCCGCCATTTTCGCGAGTTCGCCTCGTCGGCGTATTCGAGGCAGCGATCGGCCGTCGCGAGCGCTCTTTCCGGGCGCTTCATCTCAAGGTGACACCTGCCGATCTCGTGGAGGAGCCAGGCTCGAGGAAGGGCCTCGTCGATTTCTCGTAGAAGCCTTTCCCATGCCTTGGCCGCGGCGTCAAGGTGTCCGAAGCTCAAATGAACCCGGCCGAGAGTCATGAACGATCGCGACAAAAGAGACACGTCCGCCGATTTTTTCGCCGATTGAATCATCCCGGTCGCTTGTTCGATCGCCCGGTCGTGTCTTCCCAACGAGATCTGCGTCATCGCCAGATAGTGACGGGCCGCGACCTCGTACCGATGACGATCTATCAACGCCTCAGCGATCGTCAATAACTCGTTACCGATCTTCCAACATTCCGCAAAGTCGCTCGACAACCAGGCTCTCTGGAGATTCTCCAGCGTCAGGCTCGTGAGACTCCCCAGTTCGCGCAACATTACTCGCGACTTCGAGATCAACTTTGATCGGGAGTTATCGCGAAATATCGGCGGGTCCTTCGAAAAATCCTTCCTCGAGTCAAAATATCTGTGAAGTTCATTTTATTTTTGTTACATATTTATTTAACATTTATTTTACACAGAGAATTTTATATGAAAAATTATCATATTGAATAGTGTACTGTGGCAATAGTTTGAAAATTCTTAGGATTTTTTAAATACAAAACACAGAAACATTGATGATTTTATAATCAAAATTAATAGATTTTGAATGAAAAATCTTTACATTTTTCCAAATCGTTACCACAGTACAAAAAAGAACATAGTAATTTTTTGTATCAAAGTTCTCTTCGTGTATTGTGATTTAAAAATGTTAAAATGTTGCAACAAGTGGGATAAAACAGTAATGTTTTTCATAAAAATGTTCATCGTGAATTTTTCAGTTTTTGCAGCAACCTTAGAACTCTTTGATAATAATTACTAACAAAAAAAAAGTATCATTCAATATTTTGGGATAAGTTTAATTAGTGGAACATTTACTTTTTATATCATAACATATATAAATCAAACGTTATGTAATACAGTACGACCTCCCATTAAGAACGGCGGCAATAAGAACGGTTCCCCTAATCCGTGCTCGAGCGCTTCCCCCACTCTAACGCGAACCTCGAGCTC
>JAPYYW010003361.1:0-15311 GCA_030522545.1 Cremastinae sp. A BG-2022a
TGAATAAATAATCAAGCATTGTGTCCTGGAATGCTGAAATCCCATCAGGGGTTTCGGCATGATTCGTATGGTACGTGCGCGAGCTTGAAAAAGTCATGCCGTACGTAAAATGGTTGTTATTTGAAGAACGCAGCAACGGGAATGATCGTCGAGCGAGGGGCGCGCTCTCACGTCGCTGCTGCGGTCGGGATCATGGAAAGAGAAATCGGCTGTGAGGAGGCGCTCGGCCCTTCGAGTGCGCGCTCGCGATTTGCGGCGCGTCGCTGCGGCTACGGGATTGTCGTGCCCGATCATTTATTCTCCGGCAGGCATTTTAATTACGCTGATTTATGACGACGTTGTGACGGAGCCGGTATATATTGGCGGCAGCGGTGGCGGCGGGTATGCATTCGCGATACAGTCGTCAGCAGATGAGGGCATTACAACACACGATCTTCCTCCACTCTCTGCCTCTTTATACATTTACGTCGTATATATATACATACACAGAATATTCCTCCACGTTGAAAATTCAGCTTCGTGTATTCCCTCCACTACCCCGCCAGTTACACGTCGATCTCCTTCTGTCAATATTTCGTTCCCCGTTTCTTTCTTATTTCTTCCTTTTCTCCCTCTGAACCCTTCCCCCCTCTGGCTACATATACTTAGTTCGATCTTGATTTCTATCTTTTTTTGCCGAGTTTCATACAGGTCGATTCCATCTTTGGAGCTATGTATCGAACAATAAATAAAGAATGCATACACTTTTTTGTGATGTGAAACACCCAATTTTTAGTGAATTTTTGAACAAATCCCACATGCTCGTTTTTTTAAGCAAATTAATTGAAATTTTAATATGTTATTCATATATGTTATTGAATATTAAGAACAAGATATCCCATCAGGGATTTCGGCATGAAATCAAGATATTTATTGATAACAATTTCAATTATTGGTACTCTCCCATAAGAGCTCGTGTTACATATTGCGATTTTCAATCCTAAATATTTTTAATTCTAGATGGTGAACCTTCTTAAAATTTAGCATAGCTCTTTATTTTATGTCACAGAAGCTTCCTCAAGTTTTTTAAATAAATCCTAAGATTATGATTTTAAACATTTTCATACATACGTAGCAAGTACAAGTCACCTTGGATGACCTTGAATTTTGAGTATGTTGTTCTTGAAACAATTTGCAATAACTTTTCTTAATAAACTTATGCTAAAAAACTATATGGTTTGGAGATAAACTGAGATAAAAACTTTTGATTTGACTGTATATACTGATAGAACTACACCCCAAATTTCTACATCTAAAGCTATATAATATTTAACGATCCATTATAATATCGTTTTTTTCATTTTTACATTTTTTATTAAATACAATAATAACAATAATGATCTTCAACATTAATTATTACTTTTTTTAAAAAATAAAATGGGAAAATTCATTTTTTAAATATGCCCTGCCATCCAAAGAGACGTCGATCTCTGTCCAGTCTAAGATTATTTATCGCGACGGATACGGTTTTAATGCAAATGCGGATAATTTAGTTGAATAAATCTTTTTTTTGCACATATGCGAATGAGGAAGACAGTTTATTCTGAACGAAGCTGTACACGTGCTGGCGAATGGAATATGGGATCGGTAGCCTGCTACGTTCGACTCAATGTCGCCGCAAGACGGTTCCTTTGATTTTTCATTCGGACTCTACGTTTAGTATAGGCACGTATGGCATACGGGCCGCAATCGTAAATCACCGATCGTTAATTCGAACCGAGCAGGTTTATACGGTAGCGTGACCGCAGCCATCACTCTGAAAGCGTGGGACACGATTAATCGCGAGTCGCTGTACGGAAAGACGATCGCGAGACACGAAAAAATAGATTCAACCTGCGAGATTTATTCGCTGATAAGCGTCTCTTGTGATGTCTCCGCGCGATGATGGTTTCTGTTCTATTAAAAAAAAAATGAAAGCCACGTAACTGCGTTTTATTGCAAATATATACACGAATTCATCGGACTTTATGGGTATACCTTTTTTGTACTTTGATCATAGGATGCGCATCAAACCAACGCGTTATTCATATTATTTCATGACGGGAAGCATGAAACTGTTGAGATTCACGCAAAGTGTATACACGCGGATTTTATTCCATTTATTCACTCTGTGAAAAGACAATGCAAAGTTCATCTGGATTTTGTATAGATCGTTTGATACGAGTCGTGACGAAAAGCGCGATTTGGAAAAGTATTATCGTCGTTGAGCATGCGATATTTCGTAAAGTCAGACACTGGCGCGGGAAAGCAAACAGTGATATAATCGTCAGGAGCGGCCATGCCACGTGGGGAAAGGGCAAACGAGAATCCGAGACGGAGTTTTTTCATGCTTCGCTGATGTATGCATGTAATTTTCCTAGAAAACTTTTGTTTGATGAAGACCTTTTTTCTTTGTGTTTTTTTTTAATTACGTTTTTATCAGTTCATCTATAATAGTGTATATTATATTTTATTAGATATAGTAAATTTAGAAAAAAATGAGATCATAAGCTGTAGCCAAAAATTAATAAAGCTGATTTCATCAAGAGACAGGTGTAAGACATCGCAAATTTTTTCATGGGTCTAGAAAAGACCCAGTGTCACGCGCTAATTTTTTTTAATTTTTTTTTCGATTTTAAGAGCTTATTCAATCAGAAATTTCCCGTAGATAACGAAAATGATAATTATTCGGAACGCAATCTAAAAATTCATATTGAAAAATTCAAAAAATTTATCGAAAAGTCAGTTTTTCTCAATTTTTCAATATGAATTCTTGGATTCCGCCCAAAATAATTAATATTTTCATCATCTACGGGAAATTTCCGATCGAAAATTTTTGCAAATTTTTGTAGGTATTGTCCATTTTTTCAAAAATCTTCAAGAAGTGATAATTTTTTAAAAAATTGATGAATTAACATAATTCCTACGCCATTCACTTCATTTTGCAAAAATCTTTAAAAATCAAAGTTAATTTCATCAAGAGAAATAAAAAATATTGTTAATTGAAATTTTCCATGGGTTCTATACGAAACCCAGCATAACTCGTTAAATTGCTATTAATTTTTTTTCGATTTTAAGACCCTATTCGATCGGAAACTTCCCATAAATAACGAAAATGTAAATTATTCGAGGCGAAATCTAAGAATTAATATTGATTGAGCCAAAAAATTGACTTTTCGATCAGTTTTTTCAATTTTTCAACATTAATTCATAGATTGCGCCCCGTATAAGTAACATTTTTGTTATCAACAGAAAATTTTGCGATCAAATATTCTATTTTAAAAAGACACGAAACTCATAATCAATTCATCAGAATAGAGCGTATTATGCGAGGTTATATGAAATATGCGCCTAGAAGAATCGCAAAACATCAATTCTAACATGTTGAAACGGAAAAAGTGGCCGCGTTGCTGCTTGCATAGATTTTAAAGTAAGCAGCCTAAAATATTAGCTATATATCACGAAATTAAGACTCTTATAATAATCTGAAATTTCTTTAAAAAACAAATACATAATACTTATTTTTAAAAATATGTAATAAATATTGACAGTTTGAGTGGAGCAAAACAAAAGAATAAGAGAAAATGATTTTTACTGTATACATCGTTTTTTGCTTGGCCATTTGGAGCTTGTTTTATTTATATACGCACCGTGACTCTCTTGCGCCATACACGCATGAACTCCAGGAAGCGGTAGGATCTTAATGATTAATTGTACCTCGAATCATGATGGGATATCGAACGAGGATCACGGTTGTCCTCGTGGAATATCGATTTTCTAGCATTCCTATCTTGTCGTCTGTCGGCCCGATCAAAACTCCATTGACGGTTAATGACAATCGGGAACAAATAATTAATACCAAATAAGGTCTTATCTAATAGGTAGCGAGTGAGAGAGAGAGAGAGAGAGAGAGAGGATACGCGAGCTGCGGTACAACAAATGTAAGTACTCGCGTCGGTGCCATAATACCACCGGTAATAAGATATCGTTAGCTCGCTCGCTCGCCATATAAGACAAAAACTCGCTGGTTAGGAAACGAACTAGTAAAATTAGCAGTCCTTCTTGTTCGGGGCAAAGAGATCGTTCCAGTTGCTGGTAATTGGAAACGAGCACGTGCTCTTAATTACCAAATAAGAAAGTTCTGCCGCTCGGCAGGGATGGACCGGCCGGTTCTGCGATCGGTACGTACATATGCGTCGTGAACTTTGATGAGACGAGATATTCTCTCTGTCGAGAGGCTGCAATCGGCCGGAAAAGCTCTGAGGATCCGAAGGAAGAACCGACGATATCGACGATCGCATTTACCGATACTTTAGAGGCTCATCGCTCTGTATATAAAAATTCACCTCTCTCTCTCTCTCTTATTTCTTTATTTATCTCTTTCTTTCTTCCTTTATTTCTCTTGTTCCTGCTCGAAAGATCGAGCGAGGCTCATCGCGCGTCCCGGAGAACAGGTAATTGCGGTTCTTTTTACCGCGGTCGCTTGTCTAACCGTGGAGGTTGATTGATGGACGGCCAGCCATCTTGAAGCGCGTCGCGTAAGGATAAACAACTTCCTTTGTCGGAGAGACAAGAGACGAGCCCCGTGCAGCATGTTGCCTTAATATATATGTATATATATTTAGGGCCTCGGGAGACAGAAAAAGAGAGGAAGCGAAAAGATAAAGAGGAGGAGGAGGGCAAGAGAGAGGGAGAGCCGCCTTATACGAGGGGAACCGCGAGCGGGCTCTCCTTTGAGTTTCGATCGCGCAATGAATTAGCGGCTCGATCGGCTCTTCTCCGACGAAGCCGCGGCAGCGGCTCTTCTGTTCATATATGTATACCTAAAGGTTATTTTGGCTCCGCAGCGACGTTCTCGCTGTCAGTTATTCCAAACGCCGGCGCGAGAGACTACTCCTTTCAGCTACTCCGGGGCAGATAGCCCCTCGCATCCTCAATTCCCCTCCCGATTATTCCGCCACGATATATCAGATTTTTTCCTTCTTTTTCCCGACTAAAAATCATCGCTTCGCTGATTCTCGTTTAGTCTCTTTGAAAATACAAAAACATATTCAATGCGGGAAAGCGTGATAATTCTTTACCAGATATATTTCGATTAAATTTTTTTTTATTAATCATTCGAAGTAGTATTCTCCAGCCAGCCGAAAGTCTACAGAACAATTCAATTCAATAATTCAATAATCGAAAATGTGCTTTTTAACACGCAAACAGTCCAGAATGGTAATTATGTACAAGTATTTGGGTTTTTGTGAAAATTAAATTGAAAAACCTTGAAAATGATTTGATTGCTGAACCAACATTTTTTATTTGTAATTTGCAATAAATTTTTGAGAAAATAGGTAATTTTTCTTAAAATTTTAAATGTCATTCTGGTTTCTACAAAAACAAATTTTAACCAAAATAACTATTTTTCCCTTTATTCATTATGTGTAAAACAAATCAAGAATTTACATGTACAATTGAGACTCAAAATTCGTGTAGACTTGTATTATTGAAAAATTCGATGATTGGTTGTGATTTCCGAATAACTCAATCGACTTGGAAAATATGTAGTAGGAAAATAGTAGTACTACACGCAAACGTATAGCCCAAAATGGTAATTATGTACAAGTATTTGGGTTTTTGTGAAAATTACATTGAAAAACCTTGAAAATGATTTGATTGCTAAACCAATATTTTTTATTTGTATTTGCAATAAATTTATGAGAAAATAGGTAATTTTTCTTAAAATGTAAAATATCATTCCGGTTTCTACAAAAATTAACCAAAATAACTATTTTTCCCTTTATTCATTATGTGTAAAAGATATCAAGATTTCACATATGTACAATCGAGACTCAAAATTCGCGTAGACTTCTATTATCGAAAGAATTTGACGATTGGTTGTGATTTCCGAATAACTCAATCGACTTGGAAAATAGTAGAGAAGAAGAGATATGTGTATTGAGAGAAGAAGAAGGGCATATGGGATGATGCACGCGTACGTGAAAATGAGAAAAGCCGAGCTGCCGGGTCAAAGTGGTCGAATGGTCAGCACGCGCGGTTAACCCTGCTATGGCGCGCACATGCGGTTCGGGAACGAGCTTCATTCCAGAGTCCCATTCAACGCCAAACGGGATTCGCTCGTATCATTATTTATTTCTGGCATACCTGTAGATGGTACGCGGCTGCTGCGGACCTTGTAGATTTCATTAGGGACCTTTGCCTCGAGCCTGTGTGTTCTCTCGCTTCGTTCTATATTGATGCATAAATTCCTTCCGAGTCAACACACCGACTCTCTGTGTCCAATCATACAATATATATGTATACGAATATATGTCCGCCTCCATAACACACGTGACAAAGGATTACTTATACTTTTCACCAAGTATACTTTTATATAACTTGCTATGTATACTTTTTCCTTTTCTATTTCTCTCTTCAATTACCAACTTTATTTTCCTTTGCGCCAACACTTTCTCGTATACAAAAACAGATATGAAAGAAAAAGAAACACAACGAAAAATGTTTATTTGGTCAAAAGAATTTCAGTGAATAATATTGTTTTTGGCAAATGAAAGAAGTAGAGACAACGAAAGTATTTTTTTTTTAAAGAAAAAAAAAATTGTGGTCTCGTAAGTGGATGAATTGCGGAACAGCAGTGAAAACTTTTCCATGGCCGGATGACTGACTTGACAAGTTACGACTTTGCTCGCGGTGTGTAACTGGACTTGGCGCGAGTTACGCGCAATCGGTTGAATTTTTCTCGCGGAATCTTGTGGTTTCTGAAGTTTGTAGCTACAAGCGGTAATTCGATTTCGCAATTAATCGGACCACCGTATTGTGTTAAATACATGTATATATAATGATAAAAAGTGCAAAATAAAGCGTTGCTCCTGTGGCTCGCATTCCCCTCGACGTGACGTCCAATTAGATCTCTCAAGTAGAGATCGAAACGATAAAAGTAACGACTATGAATCAGCTTCGCAATTTCCCACTCTCTTTCTATCTCTCGCGATCTCTCTTGACGCTTATATACGAGAATTTCGGATTTAATCGGTTCGTGGTGATTGCGGTATACGTAAGGCTCGTCGTGAAATCTGTCGTCCTGTCACTCGAGGCAATTATTATACCAAAGCTGAAAAAGTCATAATTTTCAAAGTTTCCACCTGCCAGTCCCGACTAACGCGCAATTACGAACGATACTTTATTTTTAATTCGGTACTCGAGAAACGCGCGGTCGCGCGTGTTTATTTTTCTATACAAAGCGCATAAAACATTCTGTGCTACACATTATGCCAGAGAGTTTATAAAGTGACAGCGGCGAGCCTGATGGACCGTTAACGTTAACGAGACACTCGCGCATATACATAGTGTATATATCGCATATATATTTCACTTAGCATAATGCCAATAGTCGAACGCGATTGATTGACGTCGTCGTTTTATTTCGAAAGATATGCCGTAAACACAGACCTACGTATCTCGATTATTGTATTATGCTAAATCTTGTACGATCATTTGTCACGATGAATCTATCGTGAATAATTGCCCGGAGGATAAAAAACAAAATTATTCCTGTGCACGACAGAGATTTTTTTTTGCGTGAGTTTGCATGTATCAGAAAAATAAATAACGTCCGCGAAAATTGTTCCTCGCTAGCATAATACTTTTATTTCTACAGTTATCGTGTCGTTTTCACGAGATATATTAATATTTATTGTTATGTGGTATGCAATGGGGGCGAAAATTACAAAATTCATGGGGTTAAATGTATAAATGCGGAGAGAAAAATGAAAAGACAATTTTGGTGAGAGCCATGATGCTTTCACCGTTCAGCAGCACTCTGATCGTTGAAAAGATATAAGAAAAGTGATAAAAATGTAGATAAGGATACAATCTTGGCTTTTTTTTCGTTGAGTAATCGAGCCAAGGGGCAGCTCGTTCCTTCGTAGTTTTACTATTATATACCAAAATAAACTGTTCGGGCAATGCCGTACGCTTTTTATTATACACGAAATAGCCTCATGAGCGAAGCCGCTGCCAGGATTATCTTAATCCCCGTGCGGGGTGTACGGCGAGAGAAGAGATTCTCCGTTATCTTGGCCAGCAAGATAGAAAACTCGCCGGCAAATGGAATTTTACGAGTCCGTTTCAAATATTTTCGCGTATTTACGGGAATGCTTAAAATGCCCGGTGCAAGAGAGAAAAACAGGGGGATGATGAAGGGAATTCACGCGCGCGGAAAGCGACGAGGAAAAGAGAAAATATATACGCATATCTGCGGCAATGGGGCAAATATTCTTTGCCCGTATATACATCAGTGAATAATAGTATACGAGAGAAAAAAAAACGTCTCTGGTGATGCGCGGTTGGATAATCACAAGCGGGGCTATCGTCATGCAGTAATATAAGTGTCGTTTCATATATATATCCATACGGCTCGTGTTTATTTTATTGCTACGACCATATCGTATATCACCTCTTTGTGTGTGTTCTATCTACGGTTCTTTGTATAATACACGGCGATTGTAAAATTAAGATATATTTCGAGTATATGCTAATGACAGTAAAAAGGTACGCGATCGTAAATTCTAAGAAGGATGGAGCAGCAATCACTTGCTCGCGCGCGTCCCCTCTCTCTCTCGCTTCTCTTATTTTTATTCTTTACAAATCCCTCATTCCATCCTCCGCTATCTGTCTCTATCTCCCCATCCTTTATTTCTTCCTGAAAGCTGACGCGACTGTGTTCGGATACTATAAAAGTTATATAGAGTCTCTATTCGACGTGCACGATAGCCCGTATACGGCCGAGCCTCCGTCGTTCGTTATATCGCCGCGATGTGCGAACGAACGTTTTCTAGATACATCGTCCTTTTTTAGTACAGATAAATACATATTATACGATATATTCACGAACGAAGACATTATTTTTTACTCAACTTATTTATTACAACGATTGGAAACCTCGTGTGAAAGCACAATAATTAAAAAAGTCAATATATTACAAAACGCACATGAACACATACAGATATTATAGATATTCGTACATGATGGAAGTGAATTTTGTGGAAATTTTTTGCAAGGTATCTCATATATATTTAAACATTTCGATATCAAAAAATATTTACGTATACTATATTTTTTTATGGGTTACAACTCATCGGGGAGTAAATATAATTATCATATTGACGATAGAAAATTTCAGATACACGCTGAGTATACTTATAGCATAGAAGAATTATTTAAATTTGAGCATTTGTTTCATTTTCCATATAAATAAACCCCCGCCGTAACTAAAGTTGAGGAATTAACTAAAGAAGAGACAGGCGTTGGCGCAGCTATAGCTATATTGGTAACCATGAACTAAAAGGAACTTGAGCTCTTTTAGTAAAAACAAAACTAAAACTAATATTATTAAATTATAAAAGTCTAATTCTTCCAAATTCAACAAATTTCAAGTCCCTTTGATTAATAATAAAGAAATACGCATAAAAATTAAAATGTCTCCCACTCGATTAATCAAAATTGTAATCATGCCTGAATTAAAACTCTTTTCGTTTTGATAATAAATTACTAAACAATAGGAAATTAATCCTAAACCATCCCACCCTTATCTACTTATAGCATAAAAGAATTATTTAAATTTGAGAATTCGATTCATTTTCCATATAGCTCGGTGCCCTTGGACATACGTGTGTAAGCCCGGTAGGTGGATACGAAAATAAGTTTAAAAAACCGAAGCGATGAAAAAATCCGAATGAGGCGATGAGGGAATTAAAAATAAGTAGAAATAAGACGAGATAGGAACGATAAACCGATCGAGATACTCTCACAAATGTAAATGTACTAAAGTATGCGAGAGGTTGAGCAATCTCGAGGCGAGTGATATTGCAACGACGAGAGTTGAAAAAAATAAATAAATTTAAGAGAAAAAATCGAGAAGAGAAAGAGTACGCATATTAGGAGAGTATGGGGGAATAATATGAGAAAAAAATATAGATATTCGTTAAAATGAGTATAGATAAAGCGAGTGCGTATGGTATATGTTAAACGCGCGATATTATTTCTTACGGAGCGGTTGGGCTCTTTCTTATATAGAGACGCACAGCGCGAGTGGAAGGCCTCTAGCGTATATATAATTAATGTTAATAGTCGTAATGGCAAATGTTAATGGCAAGTGCCGACTGACTAATCTTAATTTATGTGACACTAAAAACACTTCCATATATTTTAAAGTTAATGCCCCGAACGATAAGATCGTCAGATTAAGATATTATATGGCCGCGCCGACACAAACTGGTTGTCGAGGGTCTGGAATGCGCGCGTATATAGCAAAGCAAGGTGTGTAACTGTAGATACTAAATGCTAAATACTTAATGAATTTCTCTTATTTACACCGCAAAAGCCGGGGAAGCGAGAGTGGGAAAGAGCGCGCGGAGAGAGAAAAGTCGCTCGCGGGCCCAGCGGCGAAATGAACCAGCCAGATTAATAAAATCCCGGCGAGTCATTATTTTTCTGTCGCGCGCGCACGCGGGGGGATAATTAGAGCGCTGGTCACAGCCTTGCCTGCTTGGCTGATTAACGACATTGGTTTCGCGCGCGAGCTCGCCTGCATCTCCGATCGCCAAGCGTTATACATTGCGATCCTGTTATTGTCGCGATGAGCTATCTTTCGCTCCAATATTATATCTGGCGCACCAACATCCTCTCTCTTATATACCAAGAACTCGTCAATTAATAATTTCTATATATGACCTACCGTATAAAAAGCGATTTTAGCGTATTGCCCCATATATACTTCCACTTCACTGCGGTATAGCTTATTTGGCGTGCTTATTATTTGTAACTAGAAGTTTTTACGAATATATAATCGCATTTTCACCAGCTGCACCGTATATGTAGTATATATTACAGTAAGAGGAATTAAATATCGGGATACTTGGTTTTTCGGATATTTTTTGACAAAATTTTCCGATTCTTAAATTTTAATGACTGTATTCGAATAAATTTAATTAGCTTTCGAATGAATCTAGATTTATTCCGATTGGATTATAATTTTTTCCGTGGCGAAGATTTTTGCACATCAATGCAAATGGGGACAAAGTGACGTTAACAAATATATAGGGGATGTATGATAATTTTTTAATAAAGAATTTTTCAATCATGACCTATCGAAAGGATATTCGTCGGATCAAAGTCCATCAGTGATTTAAAAATTCGTCCCATACATCTAGATTCATTCCAAAGTTAATTAAATTTATTCGAATATACTTTTTTGAAATTTACAAATCAGACCATTTGGCCGAAAAACATTCGAAAAACTATTAAGCGTTCCGATATTAATGCCCCTTAATTTTACTGCATATATTTTAATACACTTGCTACTGCGCCGGACAAAAGTAATTTATCTTTGATTTTTCGCATTCATATACGCGTTCAAGACAACATAAAGAGCGTGAGACTCAAATTGACCAAATCCGCCTAATTTTCACTATATGCATTTCCTGTAGTCAATGATTGCTTTATTTCGCTTATTTTCTCGTTATAACGATCTGCCGCGAATTCTTTGAAACCTGTTTCGTTATTATTCGTTGTCTTGAGAATTTCTCGTAAGACATTTTGTCCAACTCTCACCTCTGCCCGATGTATACACGTTGTCCAGGCTGTTCTCACATAAATGAAAATCTATGCATTTTGCAAGAGCGCATGCCGTTGAAGATGAAGCGAAAGTTAAATATATTTCACGTCGTATGCCGTGTCACATAACTGTACTGACTGCAACATTATATCGTCTGTAAAGTAAGCGAACACAGCGAAGCTCGGGTATTCACATGACATATGTAACTTTCAAGCTCTGTTATAAGCAACGGATAGAAAAAAAGGAGTGAAATTTGTGCGAAAACCTTTGCTCTTTCTTCATCTCTCTCTCTCTCTATTTTGCGAAGACAGCTGTAAATTGCCACAGGGCGTCACGAGTAACGTTCAGAACAAGAGGAAGAATGATAAGAAAACGATGAAGAGAAAGAAACACCCATGTAGGCCATTATATACTTGAAAAACTCTCGGTATACGATTATACACGTACGCAATTTACGAGAGATAATATTCATCACAATTTTCATAAATTTGCGTGAGAGTTATATACAATGTACGAGACGGGGGATTACAGCTTTGAGGGATTCTCTGAAATTCGATTATCGAGAAGATCTTTCGCGGAGGCACAAAATGTAGCCCGTATAGAAAAAAATAGTCACCTCGAGCGTGTCTGCTTTTGCATTCGAGCGTAATTATGGTCTTCGCTTATCGGCCTAGGTTATAATTTGTTCAATTGATTTCTCCGTGCGCGCGGTAGAAAATAAACAAGGCACTTAAATAATCCACGTGTGCATACACGTAATGTTTTTTATGCGAAAGGTCTCGTTTCAGAGGCGACTTAGCAACGAAATGTGCATATACAATCTCCTCTTCGACTCTCTGCTGCCCCGCACCGCGAGTCTTATCTGCGTTTTCTAATAAGAAAATTATTCTCAGGAAATTACTCAAGAAAATTTATAGCTCGAAGAAATATATTTTTTTTACCTCGCAATGCAAGCTAGAAAATCTTTCATTAATTCGATCTTTAATTAGCGTTAAATTTAATACAGAGTTTATATAATTGCCAAGACAGAGAGAGAGAGAGAGAGAGGGGGGGGGGGGAAATTGATGATGAGAATTACGTAATGATGAAAAACAGAAGCTTTCGAGTAATTGTTCGCGAATAAAAAATGTCTGTTGGTCGATAAAAAATGACGATGGAACTGTAGTGCTCGTCATCTGTCGGTTTATTCCTCTTCTTTTTCCTCTTTGGATACTACATATATGTACATGGCTGCAAATACGAGGGTATATAGTATACGAGATCTTTCGCTAACGAAGATCAGAAGGTTGGGCCGCAGCGATTGCGGTTGTCCTTTCCCCAGGAAATCTATCTACCTGTCCGTCGACTGACAACATTCATATATCTTCATCCACCTTTTATTTCTTTCTCTCTTCTCCCACTCGGCCTTTGTCTCTTCCTCGAAGAATCCTCGGCGAGGATAATAAAATCCATTATTTCTTCGGCGAGTATGAATTATTGTCCCAAGAATTTCTCGCTTCAAATTTTCCGAATAATCTCTGTGTATTGTTTAGACACTAAATAAATATACATTACGATAGTTTTTTTTTGTTTTATGAGCAGTTTTTTTTTTGATTTATTGTCTGTATCGAAATATCTGGAACGTTACAGAAAGCGCGCAGGCGCGAAGAGTGCGTGACGCGGTATGTTATAAATTATTGTAAACATATACGCTCGGCTAGTTTGATACTTATGAATATGATAATTTTCGATAAAACTTGTATTTACGGACTAGTAAAAAGGTTTCGAATTACAGCAGTTAATGCGATACTTTACCGGATTAACACCGATGATGAATTTGAGATTTCGAAAAGAGAAAGAGAGAAAAAACACAGGTCAATTTAAAAAATATACAAGACGTCTTCCTACTTGTTTGCGTGATTGTCAGCAATTCGATATACTCATGCAATTATGTTCATATGATTATGAAAGTAAGTCCGTATCTTATAAACGCTGGATAATTTACTCAAGTTACTTAAAAACTAGAGATAATTGCATCGTTACGATATGCTTAGAAAAAAAGAAATGAGTGAAAAGAGAACGAGAGTATATACGAGCGAATTAAAAATGAGTTTTTCATTTTGCATCGTTTTAACAGGTCGTGTTCACGTGCAACATATATAAACGACCAGAAACGTTATACAAATTTTAATGTAAGATCACTATATATACTCGTGTGTAGCATTAATTACGAGTAATAAAAACACGGGAGAGGGAAGAGTTCTCAAGATTCACCGAAAGATACGCGCGCGAATCTCAGAGTTTTCCATGTGCTAGCCACAAGAATTATCCGATATAGATACACATGTCCAATATTTATTGATCGCTTGAAAAACTGAATTTTATTTATTAAGATTTAAAAAAAAAACAAAAGAATTGTTTATCTATTCTATATCCTGATAAAATTTTATATGAAAATGTAAATTTTAAAAGAACAGAAAAGTAATTTATTGTTTTTTCCGCAATACATTCTGTATAAAATCGCTTTGAGGTCGAAAAACGACGAGAGAAGTGTTCAAAATCAATTGGAAACTTCAAAGGAGTTGTATTAAAGCAAATTAAGCGCAAATGTGTAATTAAATATAGAAAAAAGGGAAAACAAATATTACATTTCTCATTTGAATTTGGGGTACGTGCAGATTTGTGTGGACGCGTGCAATAAATTTACCGATGCAAATGCACGTGGAACGGGTCGTTGTATGCGATGACCTGTCGTTTAATACGTCGAGTGCCTCGAGGCTGTTTTCATTGGATAATTAATTCCGTCGCTGACCCTCTCTCTCTCTCTTTCTCTCTTGGGAGGGTTAATATTGAATCAATTACCCCGTTGCTGAACACCATAATGAAAGCATTAGAGAATGTGTATTGGTGCGCATTCAAATTTATCTATTCGATCGAGAGTGCCGCGTTTTCCATACGAATACACATGCATAAACAGTAATAAAGTTGATTCATAATATGCTTCTTTGCGTCATATCCGGGACTCACTTCAACTGCCTTTAAAGGTTTTTATCTAAATGCAATTTTCAGTAACAATCAGTGTTTTTTTAAATAATTTTATTAACTCAACTCGCTTATATACCTACGAAAAGTTACACGTTCATCATAGATATTATGAAATCCAACAAGCCCTAGATAAGTTTGGAGTATTATCAAACTCGGTTATTCTTCTTGGTTTTTCTGATGTTCAAAGTGTTTTACGAGTTTACGTTCATTGAGAAAATTTCTTGCAAATTGGATAAAAAATAACATATTCGAAATTCAAGGTTATCTAGGGTTAGGTAGTATACTTGCTGTATGATTTACAAAACGTTAGGTCAGGTTTTTTTTTGAAAAAACTAAAGAAAGTTTCTTTGATGTTATATACAAATCTGTGCAAAATTTCAAGAAGCCTAAATATTTAGGGTTGAACATTGTAATATTTAATATTACGAGCAGCAACGCGGCCGCTGCGCGGCTGCTTTTTCCGTTTCGGCATGTTTGAATAGATATTTTGCAATTATTCTAAGCGTATACTCCCTACAATTTTGTATAATGCGCTCTATAAATTAATTAAGAGCTTCATGTCTTTTTTAAAATAGAATATTTGATCGCAAAATTTCCTGCAGATAACAAAAATATTACTTATACGGAGCGCAATCCAAGAATTCATATT
>JAPYYW010003362.1:0-15310 GCA_030522545.1 Cremastinae sp. A BG-2022a
TTTTTTCAAAATTCATTGTAGGACCAAAACTAAAGATTTAGCCCGAACCCAAGCCAAAATAACCAACTTGGTAAATAACGGACACCCTAATATATATAGCTAACTGTGCGTCATACAATAAAAGTCGTTTATTTTTGTACATCATTCAACGCTCTACATTATCAACATTTTTTGATAATTCCACTCGTAATTCAAAAATTATATTCACGGTCAAAGTAAAAATTACCGTTAATTTGACCGATTTTTCAATGTTGCAGCGAAACTGTTAGTTTCATAAAAAAATGTATCTCAAAATTTTATATCAAACATAAATTGGACTTCCAAGAGCTACATTAACCAATAGTTTTTTGTAATAATAATAAAACAGACAATCTTTGTGGAAAGAGAGAGAGAGAGAGAATGTGAGAAAAAATATATATTCGAGAAAAAAAATTTGAGCGAAAAAAGTGCGAGAGAAAGAGAGAGGAAGAAAAGCAAAGTGAAACGTAAAAAAAAGAGAGAGTTCGGCACAGCCGGTAGTTCTCACGCGTTTTCATCTAACCGTGGCGTTAGGTCCGTCTGGACGTCTCGACGTTTCGCGTGTTTCTCATGCGCCGTTTCAGGATAAAAAGCGGTGAAAGCGCGAAATCGACACGGTCGACGTACACGTTCGCGAATACGCTGAACTCTGCTCGAAACAGTAATTATTCACCAAAATATATGTTAGCAGAGATTCTCGAGCCTAGCAAATTCATAATACCTATACTGAGAACTTAATAACAGTTATCTCTATTTCATATCTGACAACTGCGAAGGAAATCATATCCTTTGAAAAGTACATATTTTGTAGAAATTTACATTAACTCAAATCCAACGGAAAACATGATTTAATAAACTCGGAAAAAAAATTCGCTCTTCTTCGGCAATTTCATTATTCACACGAACTTTAGTGAGATAAAAACTGAAATGGCAAATCTCCCACTGATGTAGCATGAAAGAAAATTCAATTCTATTCAATCTCCGAATTATGATTTTGAAGGTAAAAACTTATTCTTTCTCGGCTGCTTTCAACACGGTTTTTCTCTTGCGACTCTTCAATAATCTTTTCGCATTGTGTGGTGTTGATATGAAGAAAAAAGAAGAAAAGAGAACACAAGAGTTGAAAGCAACCGAATGTTCGGTAACACGAGTCGAGTTCTCACGATAAAAATAAATAGAGAAAAAGAGAGCAGGAGAAAAAAAATTATTCCAGGAACAAACTTAAATTTCTCAAACTCTGATATATGTACGTCGTATATATGTACTGAGAAAAGTACCTGAATATCCAATTAAATATTTATATACGGATTCAAATAAATCTGTCATCACGAAGTGTCAATGACGTATTTTTTGAATCTATAAAATATGTTACAAAAAAGAATTTTCCTATTTCTATTACATGATTTATATATGTATAATGCTTCCATATCATACGGTTAACACTTAATGAAACTAAATGGGTATATCTTCTGGATAATAGTAGAGATTAACCGATATTCATCTTACGAAATGTTGTTAACAAAATATCAGTTAGATCAATTTACTTGGATTATTCAAATCAATGATAGATATATTAAAAAAATTAACGTGAATTTCGTTCGATATTCGATATTTAATTTATGAAGATGAAATATTTCATGAAATCAATACATTTTTTCATGTATACGATTACAAGGAAAATCATAATTCATTGCTTTTGAGACAATAGTAGTTGCAATATAATAATAAATTTAAATTCAAAACATTTTTTCAGAGTACACCTGAAAATAAGAGAAAATAGTTAAATAGTTGCAGTATTCAAATAATAATAATAATTGTAAAAATAATTTTCAAAAATAAATATATTTTTTGCAAGTAACGAGCAGAAAAAGGGGATCTGGTTGAACGCATGGCTGCATGGTTTTTCGGGACTGCAAACGAGACACGTGCATGGTCGAGAGACGGAAAAGCGTTGAGAACCCACGAAAAGGGAAAAAAGATAAGAGAACGACTAAAAAAAGAGAAATAAAGAACGCACCAAAAATACCACGAACGCGAAGACAGGACTTTGCAGAGGGAAAAAAGGTGGCTCGATTTTTTTCCCTCGGCCGCATTTTTTTTCTCACTTTTTCTCTCGCTCGTTTTTCCATCTCCGTTTCTCCCTCGGCAGAATTCCGCACATATCTCGTGAATTCGTCCCGTAGTTTATACGCAAAGTATATAATCCGAGGGAGTATTTTTATATCTGGGCAGTGCCTACTCGGTGCGCGCGGCAGGTCTTTTCAGAGCACGTCGAAAAGCTGCTTCCCAGCCCGAAGATAATATAGAAAGGGGATGGACAGAAGCTAGCTACAGTACTGGCCTCTGTCGAATTACATATATATATACTATACATACGCGTATATACCCAATATTCATTGTCTAGCCTCTCCCTTATTCTCATCCTTTCTCTTTTCTTGCTTCCTGCTCTCCGTTTTCATTTTTATTTTTTCAATATGCAAACTCTGTCAAATCCGCACTAAATCTCGAAATAAGAAAATGCTCCGAAAATCCTCTGTAATGACGTTAAATATAAATAATAAACTTTATCACGTTTTATTTAAACACTTTTATAAAAATTTCGAATGGATATATAAGGATAAAAACATTGGTTTTCGCATCATTCTATGAGAGCATATAGTATAGCCTCTCCGATGCACACCATTTGAGATGAATAAAATTGGTGTGAAATGTGCGATCAAGGAAAAAGAGAGTATATAAGAGCAGTAAATAAAAAGAAACAAGGATGAACAACAATAAGTATACACGAGTATAAAAATATAAGTTATTGCATATTATAATCAGTTGATGACACATATTATTGTAGTAAAAAGTTCAAAGACAGTAAAAATAAGATCCTGCTGGAGACATCGAGATTAAAGTAAAATTCTATGAAACGTTTATATTCAGCAGTATATACTCAAAGTATATGTATATATATAGCTGATGTGGAAGAGAAATAAGACGAAGAGAAAAATAATTTTAAAATTAAAGAAGGTCCTTCACCTGCTTTAGGGGTTACATTTTTATTATATCGGACACAAATCTACTGGGTCGTTCATATATACTATATATACATATGTATATCGACGTTCCCGAATGAAATGATAAGGAACAAAAAAAAAGAGAATGAGGTGAATCGATTCATGCACTTTGTCCAAATAGGTTATAGACAGACAGGAAATGAAGCCATTTTCTGTGACGCGATCGTATACATACTATATACGCGTATATAGGTGTTCTCCACGATTTGCTTCGCAGGCGGGGCATGGACGAGCGGAGAAAGAGAAAAATCACAGGAGAGACGGGTAGGAGCGAGAATAAGAGAGAAAAAAAAGGTATTAAAAATGGGTATAAACGTATTCGAAGCATAAAACGCAGCCGGTCGCTCTCGGGTCGAGTGCTGCTGCTGCTGCGGGGCTGAGTAAGCACCGCTGCGGCGAGGAACGTTCTAATGGTCGTCGCTCCGATCGGACCCCGCACGAATTGGTGAGAAAGCTCGTGGTGGCTCGCCGGTGGTACGCGGCATACACGCTCTTTATTTCTTTAATATTATACTCGAGAGCGCGTGTGTATATAGTCGTCTGCCGCTCCGACACGCGTATTCCAATAATCGTACTACGTCCTCGATTTGCGGCGAAATCGGCCGTGCAACGGCCAAAACCAATCGGTCAGAGGAAAAAAAATTGATGAGTCTCTTTCCCCGGGCATTTTTACCCGCTCGAGGCCACTCGACGACATCGCCGGCGCGCGACTTCCGCCTCGAGAGATTTTCGTATAGAACGCGAGAAGAGTACTCCGAATCGGCTTGTAAGCTCGAATTCCGTCATGCGATGCGTCCCCGATCTTGCCACGATCGGATGAAAAAAAGGAAGAATAAAATCGAGAAAGGCAAGAAAGGTGGAGGGACTTTGCTGAGAATAAAACGGAAAGATGAGAGAAACGGAAGTAGACGAGCAAAAAAAGTATGTGAAAAAGCAGTCGGGAATCCTCTTCCCTTTTTTGAAGATATTCTCGAAAAATATGAGAAGATCGACGTGGCCGGAGTGTACAGCTTGTTTCAAAAATACACTTTAGTATAGCAGAGAAAAATATATAGATTAACGAGAATATTTCAATATAGGCGAGATGTAATTTAACATTTAAAAAAAATAATAGAAAGGATTATACTAATTCACGCGACTTGCACCTTATTTTTAATTGGAATAAATATAATAACTTCTCCCAAACGGTCCGGTTATGTCGTTTCGAAAATACAACTTTTACTTTCATATGAAAATACACTAATTTCTTATATATACTTGACATTGAATTCAAGAACAACCTGTAGAGTGCACACATACTTTTCAAAGATTCCACTCCAGACAGAATCCAACGTCGCTGGGTTCTGACAATTTTATCGTCACGATCGCGCGCACGTGTGTCCCTCAACGTTTACGTGTGACGCTCAATCCGAGAAGATTTAACATACGATCGGTAAGCGTTCTTCGCCCAACGATTCTGAAATCTCGCTCGTCACCCTTCATCCATGTACCAAGCCGTAAAAAGAAACGGGCGAGGACCGAAGGGTGTAGAAACTCTCGGGGATGAAAGAAGGGGATGAGAAAACAAGAAATCCACAGGAGATAAGAGAGACCCGGAATTTTTTTTTCTCAGGTCACTCTCGGAACTTCCTCGATCCAGTCTTCATCCTCGGGTGACTCCCCTTTTCGTTCCCTCGCTCATTTTATCTGTTTTTTTTTTCTTACAAAAAAATCCGCACAGCATAAAAAAACTTGAAGAGATGAATCGTTAAAAAAAAACTAACATAAATACGTCCGCCTTACCAGGTAATAATTTCTTATTTTCGTCGCAAATAAAAAGCTTTCCAATCTTGTAAAAGAAATGTAAAAAAATGTGAGGAGGGCGTAAATTCTGAAAAATACGGTCCCTTCGAACGAGCTCGTAATCCGGAGCGAACGAGTCACAAATTTCTGATAGCGCACGGTTACATTATCAGGATTGAAATTCTTTTATCGCGGTGTCTCCGCAAAAGCACCGAGTCATCGTGTCTTTCAGCTCATCCAAATCGTTCTGCTCATGAAAGTTGAAATAAAAAAATTCTCAAACGCGAAAGTTTCGCAAAAAAGGAGCCGAAAAAAAGTTCCACTAAACATTTGGTGACTAATACATTACTATATTACTGCATTACTAAATAATAACTATTCCTATATTAAAAAAAGACATGAAAGCCTCTAATCTATTCATTGGAAAGGAGCGCATTATGCGGAGGGCATTAACGTTTAGCTAATCTCTATACTCATAAAAAAAATTCAACGTGCACTGCTTCGAAAGTAATGACCCTGATTTTCGAATCATTAATTTCGTCTTGCAAACATTTTTACGAGGTCCTCGAGCACAAAGATGGGCAAAACTCGATAATTTTCTGAGAAATGAAAATTTCTCAATGGGTGATGCTCATTTCATCAATGGTGAAGAATTTTCATTTCTTAGAAGAGCTTTGCCCGCATCCTTGCTCAAGCACGCTAAATTTTCTCAAATCATGTGAAAAAAACTTGCGACACAATTTTATATTATTTATATCAAATATATCTGGACAGATACACCTGAATAGTTTGGGAATCGTAAACATAAAAAAAGAGAGAAAATTCGTCGAGCGTAACGAGGAAAAAAATTTTTCAAATTTTCGTTAATTCTTATTCGGTTATTGTTTCTATATGGTGATCGGTCGAGGTCGAGTGAAAAATAGAACAAGGTGCCTTCATTGTTTGGATTTTCGACTGAATTTGGAATCAGTAGGCCGGTATAAAGTGTCGGGGTAAAACGTGTCGGGTCTCGCCAGGTAGTTTATTACCGAAAATCATTCCGTAGAAATAATTCGACAAGTTCAATTGAGTGTCAGTTCCAGTGATTTTCAAACATACGAAAAGTGAATAGTTTAGTGTTCCAAATTTATAATATCGTTTCGAAACACTTTGGAGTGCATTATGATGTGCTTAATAGAAAATCAGTGAAATATTGATTCGAAACTGTCAAAAAAGCGGCCGCGTTGCCGCTCGTCGCTCGTTTATTAAAAAAGACATGAGGCCTTCAATCAATTCGTCGGAATAGAGCGCATTATGTGATATTGTATGAAGTATGTGCCTAGAAGAACAGCAAAATATCAATTCAAATAACATGTCGAATAAGCGGCCGCGTAGCGGTTGCGCTCGTATTACTAAATAATACAATTAAGAAACAAACTAAAATTTATAGGTGCAAGATTTTAGTACAAAAGCATGCAAAAACGTTCTCAGAAAATAGTTAATCACATAGAGCATATTTTATAGGTAATCAGATATGCAAATCACAAAATTGAATTGCTACTTGTCAAAAAATGTATACGGGATGAAAAAAAAAAATAGAAACATTTCATGTAGAAAAGAGATTGAAATGGAATAAAAAATATTTTCCAATACACCGCTGAAAATACTGTCAACCCCGGACATCTGATGAAAAAAGGTTCAGGACGGAAAAATAAAAAATAAAAAAAACAATGAAAAATGAAAGAAGGGCAGGAGCTGCGGAACGGGCGTGAATGGCAGCTGCAATCCGGTAAAGCGCAACGCGAGTCCCAGCTGCTGTGCCAGCAACCGATATTTGATTGGAACGAGGATAAATAACGTAAAAGAAGTAAAAAAAATGTGCAAATATAGACGGCATTCATGAAATAGAGAGAGAGAGAGAGAGAGGGAGAAAACTAAAAAAATGAAGAATCACCCGAGGACAGGTTGCTTTAAAAAAGGAGATGAAGGGACACACGCGTCTATCTCGGAAATAGAATGTAGATATGAGATGCCAAACTCCCTCCCTCCCGACATATTTCTATGCATGTACAAAAGTATAAAAAGAGTGAAAAAAAAATAAAAAAACGTAACCGAGGCCAAAATCCGTGTCAGGATTGGAGCGGATATGCCATCACGAAGAGATTCGTCACAGATAGCGCGAGGAGTTGAATAAATGAAAAGAGTGAAAAAATGCATATATGTATATATATAGAGGGAAAAAAAGAGCAAAGGATCGGCAAGAGAGATTGACACGAAAAGGTCGGATATATATGACCGATCTCTGCAAAATTTGTTATATGACGTATTCTCTGACAATGAGGAAAATTGCGATTGACGCGGCCTTGTTCGTGCATCGTTACACGTAACGTACGTTTTCAAGAGAGGAATCTCGTCACTGAGCATAAAAAGTCATCCGTGTGCCTCTGGAACACCCACCTTTATTATCTACGTTTGTACATGTATACTACATCGTAATGATTGCTGCAAGTTGGTACGAAATGATACGAGAGATTGCTCTTGAAGGAAAAGCCACAGGCCAATTCCCACTGTGAAATAAGATCCGAGTCCTCGCAAAATGAGCCTCAGAGCATTTATTTATATTTTCTTTTAAAACAAACTATAAAGATAAATGCCTAAAGATTATGCGAAATCTTAATTTCTACATCAGAAGAAAGAGTTATTGTTTATTTTTCGAGAGTTGAATGTTTGAATTGTTTCAAAGTTCACATCCTATCCCATATTAAGGTGGTTCGACAAAAACAACAGAAAAATTGAGTTACGTGCAAGCCCCTCATCGCCTCCCCCTATTTTTTTGAACAACAGGCAGTACGTTATTTAATTCGTATATATATATAAGCTTTAAAAAATGCCTTAAAATTCACATTTTTCATAAAATTCAATAAATTCGCTGGAATTATAGGCAACATTTAGTCGTCTGACCGTACAATTAAAAATTCTTATTCAGAGCTTTGTCAAATGCAGAATACACTTGCAAAAGATAAAAGCATTTTATCGTACAGTTTTTTTGCAATAACGAATTAAATATTGCCTTTTCGCATCTATCTCTTTCCACGTAGCGAACATAACGTCAGCTGTAACTGTCAGGTGTGAGAATCTTTTCTGTTAACATTTTTTACTTGCTGCATTTTATGCTCTTTCTATACGTTATTTTTATTTTAAAATGTTACTACATATGTTTGTGTTTTTTTTATGTATATTTTTAAAATGAAATTTTCTGCAAACCTACTATTAACATATAACGTTTTCATTTTTTTATGGTTTTCTTTTCGTTGACAAATATCAAACTCTGACATGTGAGCAGGTTAAATACCGTTTATGTTAAAAATATCAACTTTAAGTAATCATGATTACGATCAAGTAAAAGCTCAATAAAATATGTTGGATGTGATAAGTCTTATAAGAATAATAAATGAAATTTGGTTACAATCTTTAAAAAGAAATAATTTTTTTTGGCATTATGAGTCCTATACTTTTTGAAGTTCTAAAAAAATTTTTAAGACATGCTATGATTGTGAAATCAGACTTCCGGTTTTTCTTGCAAACCGTTGACTCATCGGAATAGAGCGCATTACGCGAAGTTATATGATGTATGCGCGTAGAAAAACAGCAAAATATCGATTCCAAACCGTCAAAAAAGAAAAAGAGGCCGTTGAACGGGTACCTCTTTCCATTTTTTCGAAAATCTTAAAAACATGTGATAACTTTTAAAATAATTGATATATATTAATAATATATAATTCCTATTGGCTTTGTTTTTCAAAAATCTTTCAGAATCACCCCGAATAAATTTGATACGGTCAAGAAAAAGGAAATGTATCGAAAATTGAAATTTTTATGGGTCTACGTTACCTAGTATGACTCACCAATTTTTTTGAAATTTTTTTTCTATAAGTGCCTATTCGATCGGAAATTTGCCGTAGATAACGAAAATGATAATTATTCGAGGCAAAATCCAAGAATTCATATATTGAATTAATCAAAAAACGGACTTTTGGATCAGTTTTTTCAATTTTTCAATATAAATTCTTGAACTTCGCCTCGTATAAGTAACTTTTTTGTTATCTACAGGAAATTTTGCGATAAAATATACTATTTTTAAAAAAGACATGAATAAACTTATAATCAATTCATCGGAATAAAGCGTATTATACGAAGTTATATAAAAATTTTTTAAAATTATAACTTTTTCAGCCTTTAACTACCTGCTATCAGTATATAGCATTAAATAGTTGATTTGGTTTACATTGTTCTAATTTAGAGAGGACATCCAGTAATTTGCACTACTCTACGTATATATGAAATATGTGCCTAGAAAAATCACAAAATATCAATTAAAACATGTCGAAAAGGAAAAAGCGAGCGCGCGTTGTTGCTCTTATATACTAAAACAAATTCACAGATACTTTTTCGTTTAAAAATCGAATGCTTTATGACATTTGTCACGAGACCCTGACTTTTTTCAACCTTGTGCAGTGCTGTTCACTGATGTCTAGAACATTACGGTAAGTCCATCAGGCATTTCTGAATCGCAGTGTACATATATTAAAAGATTCAATAGCTACAGACTTTATTTTCATGGCACCGATGATAAGAGAGTTATAAAATCAAACGTTTAACTTTAGTCATACTTGAATGAAATTTTGATAACAGAAGAAGAAATTTTTTGCAAAATTTGGTCGAGTTAAGGAGAATAGTTGAAAAATGAGAAAATATATGTGTGCATATTTGATCATTTTTAGAAGAAGCGTGCGGCAAGTGCAAGAAAAAAAAATTATTTCTGGCGAGAGGGTCGATAAATTTCTCTCGAGTCCCCGTGAAGTAACAGTTGGCTCGCACGATCTTTGGGAAAGCATAATACGACTTATTCAACATGGCAAATACCGGTAGAGAAAAAAAAATAGCGAACGGGACGGAGAGTTCGCCATTTGTTTGCGCACGTTTGTTTGCGCTCCGGGAGTACGCAAACGTGTACACTCCCGTGATGCGAAAAGGACGTCTCGCGCGCGTATATGTGTATGCGATTCGACGTTCACGTGCTGGCATTCGGCATTGCGCCGCATATTATCCAAGGATGCACGAAACGCATCCCTCCTACAAATTTTTCATTCCCGTCACGATCGTTTGCTCCTTGTTGTTATTGTAAACAGTCGAGGGCTCGCCCCTTTCCCCCCCCCTCCCCCCCACCAACCTTTGCCACTCGCTTAACCCGCGAACGCGCCGAAGATGCCAAACTGCTCGCACGAGAACGGGAGACAATGCATATTTTCACACACGCGCGTGCACGTACATTTTTCTTCAACGAGAGGAACATAAAAAAGTATAATATATACATATATGTATATGAAAAAAAGAGAAAAAATCACACATTTTTTATATAAATAAAAATAATTCGCAATATAAAAAACACGAGGAGAGAATAAAACTTTTTGAAAAAGACTGCGGAATGAAGACGTGAGTATGCGCTCCCAAAGATCGGCGGCCGGCGCATTAATTCCCTTGAGAGAAACGATAATAATAACAACAACAACAACAACACAACGATACCGCTAGGCGCATGTACACCGACCTTGCGGCGCCATAAAAATTCTTATCTCGTGCCTGATTCTCGCAAGGGGGCGCGGATACTGAGAAAACTATATACCAGAGAGGGAATCCCAACTCTCAAGTGAGTCTCTCTTTTTTTTTCAACTTCTTCGCACCACATTGCTTTATACAAAATCCAAAAAAATCTTTTGTCGTTCTTATACAATCATATATATTCATTTATTTATCTTTGCTTCAATTGAAGA
The DNA here is from genome assembly GCA_030522545.1 of Cremastinae sp. A BG-2022a. Lineage (NCBI taxonomy): Eukaryota > Metazoa > Arthropoda > Insecta > Hymenoptera > Ichneumonidae > Cremastinae sp. A BG-2022a. The sequence continues at coordinate 10,673 of JAPYYW010003362.1, forward strand.
CGAAAAATTTATCATAAAGATGTTTATCATTGTGCTCATCCCATAAATTTCTTTTTAGAAAGAAATATATGTATACACATAGGCAAGTTTGACGAAATAATTGTATATGATTGGAAAAAAATTGGATGCTCAATTTTCGGGTTTTTTTTGCAATTTATACAGAGACAGCAGAGTGAGAGCAGAGTGTGAGGATGAGAAAAAAATGAAAAAAAATGAAAAGAGGAAACTTATAGGACACACGGAAGATTGTAACTCGTCACTATTCCCGGACGAGAATAATATTCAAGAGGGATGCGCGCGGGGGAGGGGAAAAGATAGGACTCCGTAGGGGAAACCTGAGCTATTCCCGTGGGCAAAGTTACGTCAGCGTTGAGCACGCGTTAAAATTTACAACGCGCTGTGTGACGCGCATAAATTCGTGAAAGAAAGACGGGGGGTCGAGGCACGAACTCCGAACTGACGGGGAACACAAACACGCACTGGCGCGCGGGTTTGCGCTCACCTGCTCCAGCAGAGAAAAATGCTTCTCGTCCGAAAAAAATATGCCCGCGCAGGACTCGAGAGAAAAGAAAGAGGATCGCAAAAAAGTAACAAGGGGAGAAATAAACTTTCGGTCGGATGATAGTCACGCTCAAGCTACTCGTCATCCGCGAAAAAATCCGGAAGGACGTCCCTCGTGGACGCTCCACGCAAATTAGCTTTTTCATAACAAACGCTGCTTTTTTACTCCCGCACTCGCTTCACGCCGCTAACCTTGAGGGACTCTCTCCCCTTACCTCTAAAAAAACTTTATTCCTCTCGCAATACATAGTACATAGCATTTCACTATTTTTTTCAGTCTTTATATACATATGTATTTTTCTTAAATAGGGAAAGAGGGGGGGGGGGAGATGGGGCCCCTTAAAATCTCAAAAACCTAAAAATATTTGGGGGTTAAATGGGCCCTCTAGATTTTTAAAAACCTACAAATATATTTTTTTGAGCAAAATGGGCTTCTAAAATTTTTGTCAGGTAGAAATGATTAACGAATAATGGTAAAGAATAAAAGTATTAAAGTATAGGTCACGAGCTATTCAACAGCATTATTTTCCACAATTATTCCCCAGAATTGCACGTATAGAACACGTTTGCAAAGCGCTTAAGGTTTTGTGCTTTTCTCTCAACTTGACGAGGTCAAGCAATTTTTTGAAAATAAATTTATAAAAAGACTGAACAATTTATTTTACTAAAACGGAAATAATTTAAATATATGTATTTATCTATATAAATATATAACCGAAACATTGAAAACGCCAAAGAGACACCGAGTAATAAATCCATTTTCAAAAGCATATATCTACATCCGAAGACCTTCATTTTTTTGAAAACTTTTTCAATAAATAAATAAAAAAATGGATAAACAGTATCGAAGACGTTTTCTTATTCGTTTTAGCATATATTTTCCCCTTACAAAGCGTGCTGTTGCACGAAAAGCAGTATTCAAAGTTTTCTCGATATCCATTTGCTTACGGAGCGTAGTGATGACTTTGTAAAAGTTGATCGCGCATTCATTCGAATATTTATTCTGATGAGTCTTCAATTACTGGAAACGAAGTGCGAGTCGAAACAAGACGGAAAAGTTGTAATTGCGTAGCGCAGAGTGTGAAAACGTTTCGCCAACGTTTCACACTGAGACGCATTTTTTCAGACTCGCTTTTCGATGACTCGACGAAAAAAAATGATCCGCCGAGATTCGATGTTTTCAATAAAATCTTTTGGATTCGAAATCAGCCGAGCAAACGCTTATTTACTCATAGGTTCAAATTCATTAAAACTTTTTATAATTTTTCAAATGAAAAAACCATTTCATAAAGTGAAAAAGTTCAGATAAAAATACTCACAGGACGATATATATCATTGGAATGAAACATGATCGACGCACACATTTTTTATAGAGTCTCTTACCTGAAACAGAAAAATAAAAAAGTGTGAACAAAAATAATAAATAAAATAAAATACAGATAAAAACTATAAACAAATAAAAAAATAAATTGGAAGTTGGTTAATTATTTTTTCAATTCGCACTCCCACAAAGTTATTTGCTAAAACGAAAACTTTTAATTACGATCCATGATGTGTGTTTACCTGTCCCCAGGATACCGTTTTGCAATGGTCAACATGCAACGGTGAAAATAAAATGAGGAAAATAAACAAAAATACGGCGAGGCGGGGTACTTGCTCGTATCTATAATGTTTGCAAAATATTTCGAATACGGGGGAAGTTTGTCTATTTTGAGTGAAATTTGCGGGCGGAATGTATACGTTAACTCTGGTATAATCGAGAAAGCTTTCCCGGTTAAAGCTCCGGGCTGGAAGGGCCATGGGCAAGTTCCTTTGCCAACGAGGTAGCACGCGAGAGAAATTCGAGATAGAAAATCAAGAGAGAAAAGTGAGAGAGACGGCTCTGAAAATTCAGTAACGTGAAATTCAGCAGGAAAAGGGCAAGCACGTAGGTGTAATATGAAATTCCGCAGGGGGGCCGCCGCCACGCGAACACGAATATCACACAAGTGTATATGTGTCCGTGTGCTTGTACATGCGGATATAAAGGAAGTTACGTGCAAGACGAGGAGAAAAAAAAAGTAAAAGAGAGAGAGAGCGAGAAAGAGATGAATTCGGACATCAGCAAGGCATGACCAGGATGGGAAAATGCCCCGGTCACGACGCGGGGATCCCTCGCTCTGTTTTCTCTTAGAACCCCGCCTTGAATAATACTCTACAATGTCGCGTTTTCTACTATTTTATCTCTTTGACCACCACCCCCGCTATACCCTTTATCTCACTGGCTTTTAATTACGGATTATAACTTCACTACTGATACATTACTGCGCGTGTGAATTTCAATCCCTTATATACATATTATACACGCATATATAATTATATATACAATACAAGTTGCTTTGTAGAATTAATGAAAATGTTAAAAAGTCCATTATTTCAATAATTTTATTTTGATAGAATATTTCAAATACAAAAAAAAATAAATAAAAACGTATATTTTCTACTTTGAAAAAAAAATTTCGTTTTATCCTTGTTGATATCTAGCATTGTTTTCCCGATTTAATAAAAGAGATAAAATAAATATCGGAGAATATATACGAAAGACCGAAATGAACGTTAACTGGAAACTCGATACGAAAGAGATTTTACTCGGGGTAATCGCGAGCAATTTGCTTGCATTTTGCGTAAGCATTATTGCATTTACCTCGAGAGTTACTGACACAATTTTAATCCGGCAAAGTTGCCGCATCGAAAAAGAGCAAAAGAGAAAAAAATTGAAGGAACGGCAAAGAGGCTAAATTGTTTACAGTAAAAGCCCACGCAAGTCTGTTCAGACATTCGCGTGTTGGGCGAAGCCTTCATATAATACTGCTCCAGTGCAGTTATCATTTAATAATTGCAGCTACGTCGTGAATCATAAATATCCATCAACTTTTTTTAAAACAAGCTGGAACGCGGCGGCTTTTTCCTTTTCAACATGTTTGAATTAATATTTTACAATTCTTCTAGGCGCACATCTCATATAACCTCGCATAATACGCTCTATTCCTATATCAAATGATTATGAGCTTCGTGTCTTTTTTTAAATAGAATATTTGAGAGCAAAATTTTTCTGTAGATAACAAAAATGTTTCTCATACGGGGCGCAATCCAAGAAATCATATTGAAAAATTGAAATTGAAAAAACTGATCCAAAAGTCAATTTTTTTACTCATTCCATATGAATTATTGGATTGCGCTCTGAACGATTGGCATTTTCGTTGTTTAAGGAAAATTTCTGATCGAATCAGCTCTTAAAATAAAAAATAATTTTTTTTTTAATTTCGCGAATTTTTTTAAGCACACTGGGTCTCGTAGACCCATGAATATATCAATCAGCGATGTCTTACCTTTCTCTTGATGAAATCAGCTTACGGGTGATTCATAGATACGAAACGAATCTGCCTAATTTTCTGCTTAATGCATTCCGTGGGACTTTTATTGCACTTTATTCACCAGCACGATACAAAGCTCAATATTTTTTGAATTATTTTAAAACAAATTAAAAAATGGAACATCGAATCTACAAGGGAAATTGAAAATAAACAGGACTAATAATTTATGGTGAAAAATCCAATTATTCCATGCAAAAACCGCTTTTGAAAAACAGTTCGTTCGAATCTAATACATTAGCCTTGGAAAAGGCTACATATGATGTTTAATATAATGAAACTGTATAAACTTTGGAAATTGTACTTCATAGAATAAAATAGCAGGATCAAGATTATTTGCATCAATTGTACACAGCACTTTCATCCGCACCGACATTGCTTGAAGTATTTCGAAACGATAATAAAAATTAAAATCACTAAACTATTCACTTTTCGTACAATTGAAAATAACTGGCACTCGATTGAACTTGCCGAATTTCTACGAAATGTTTTTCGGTAATGAACTACCTGGCGAGACCCGACACGTCTTACTCCGGCACTTCCTACCGGCCTACTGATTCCAAATTTTGTCATAAAACCGAACAATTAAGACCTTAATCGATTTTTCACTCGACCTCGACCGATCACCATGGAAACACTAATGACCGAGGGATTAACGAAAATTTGA
>JAPYYW010003363.1:0-15308 GCA_030522545.1 Cremastinae sp. A BG-2022a
ATAAAGAGATGTGCAAAATTTTAAGAAGGTTCACCATCTAGATTTCAAGATATTTAGGATTGAAAATGGCAATATTTAACACAGGCTCTTATGGGAGAGTACTGAAAATTGGGATTTTTAACAATAAATATCTCATTTTCTACGTGGTGAAACATCTTTAATTTTGGTACGCATATGCGTTATATGTCAAAGAATGACTGTACCAATTTTCAACAATTTCCTAAATAATCGATAAAACTCTAGAACTATCTTAAATAAAAAATTTCTGATCTTTTGGTAATTATTTCCAATTCGTTGCTTCAGGTGCACAACAACAATTTTTTCCCTGCGGATTTAATACTTCTGTCGTCGTCGGAGCCACAGGGAATGTCCTTCATCGAAACGGCCAATCTCGACGGTGAAACAAACTTGAAAATTCGACAAGCTCATCCGGAGACTGCCATGCTGCTCGACACCGGCGAGATGATGAATTTCAAGGCTAATATTCAATGCGAGCCACCCAACAGAAACCTCTACGAGTTCAATGGAGTTTTGCGTGAAACGAACAAACAGTAATAATTATTAATAATGATTATGAGTATAATTAATGAGTAATAACAGTTATTTATTTAAGGATGTATGATCGATACTTTTAAAAATATAAGAAGTTGATAAATTTTTGATATTTTGTTCTTAAGTATATGAAAAAATGTTGGGCCAAATTTGAAATCATTTTACTGCATGGTTTAAGAGTTATCAAACCCTAAAGTAGTTGAGATTTAACATTGCTCCTTATGGAGATTTCGTAAATTTACACTGAATACAAATGTAAAAATATAAAATTCTTGTGAATTTTTTTTGTATTGTCGCAGTAGTGTTCATTTTATATAGACATAAAATTCAAAACGTTTGTCTAAAAATTATTAATTTAATTGTTTAAGCAGTAACAAATGTATAAATTCTTTTTAAAATATGCTAAAGTTACAAATTGATAGTGAAGCTAAGACTCAAAAAATTGGTAACTTTAGCAAAAAACCAGAGTCTAAATTTAACAAATTTAATACAAAGAATTTACTTTTTGCTGGGATTGTCTGTCCCACACATCCTTAACGATAAAATCTTCAGAATCAGTGACCTAAGAAAGCTTTTATATATTTATTATTATTTTATTCAGATGCGTCGCACTCGGTCCAGATCAACTGTTGCTCCGAGGGGCGATGCTGAGAAATACGAGATGGGTGTTCGGTGTCGTTATTTACACGGGTCACGATACGAAGCTGATGCAAAACAATACGGCAACCGCCCCGCTGAAACGTTCGTCTCTCGATCGAATGACCAATACTCAAGTCCTCATGCTCTTCTTCATTTTGCTCCTGCTCTGTCTAATATCCGCGATTTTCAACGCCGTTTGGATGAACATGAATCGCGCCGGACTTTGGTACTTAGGATTGGAAGGTCAGTATCTCTTTTATTTCTTATTTGTACATTTTTCAATATTAATTTCCTCCACTTGGTATTTCATAAAGAAAAAATTAAATATGATATTAAAAATGAAAAATAAAAAAATTATAAAAATTTTAAACATCAACGTATACGAGTTCTTGAACCAGATTCATTTTTTTATTTCAATCTTTGTGCTTTTCCTTTCAGAGGCATTGACGAAAAATTTCGCCTTCAACCTTCTTACGTTCATAATCCTTTTCAATAATCTTATACCAATATCGCTGCAAGTGACGCTCGAGGTGGTGAGATTCGTCCAGGCGACTTTCATCAACATGGACATCGAAATGTATCACGCAGAGAGCGACACACCGGCGATGGCGAGAACGAGCAATCTCAACGAAGAGCTTGGAATGGTTAATTACATTTTTACAGATAAAACTGGCACTCTGACGAAAAACGTGATGGAATTCAAAAGATGTTCGATAGCTGGAAAAATTTACGAGTAATTTATTTTTCTTCAAATTGTTTAAATTTATGTTTTTTAAATGATTTTCTTATCCAACTTATTATCTTTTTTAACTATTGCAATTTTGATTACTTTTATTTAAATAATAAACAACGTGTATTTCAAGCTCGCCAACTTTGTCAGACCGTCCGCACAGCTCAACGCAGAGCGAGTGCGAATTGGTGGCGGACATTCGCGAGGGCAGAAAGGACCAATTAAGCATCAGTGACAAAAAGAAATCCTTATCAGCGAGTATTTTGCACGAATTCATGGTTATGCTCTCAGTTTGCCATACGGTCATACCCGAAAGGCTAGAAAATGAAGTTATTTATCACGCTGCGTCGCCAGGTAATTACAAAAAATAACTAATACAATAAACATTATTTGAAAAATGGTAACAAATGGCTGCTGAATGAAACATGAAAAGTTATAGTGTCGAATATGAAAATGATTCCCTGAATGGTTTCAAAGTTATTACACTTTCAATTTTATCATTTTAGCATTGAAAAAAATTCATATATTTGCGCTAAATATAAAAAAAAACTTGGGTCACAGTCAAGTTAATTTCATACGTTTCATTTATAGTTTTGATAATAATTTATTAATTTAAAAACGTTTCATTAAATTTTTTCATATTTAATTGTTTCAACAATGCTAATTATTAATAGTCTTTAAACGATTATTTATTATTATTCTGCAAAACAGAATTTTCTTAAATGATCGATTTTTTCTATCAAACTGTCTTGATATAAATTTGAGATATTTGCCAATATTCTTCCGAAATACTTTATTCGTAATTAATAAAAAGTAAACTAAATTTTAACTTTACAGACGAAAGAGCTTTGGTAGACGGCGCAAAAAAATATGGCTACATTTTTGACACAAGAACACCGTCCTACGTCGAGATAATTGCTCTGGGCGAGCGTCTTCGTTACGAGATTCTAAACGTGATTGAATTTACGTCGTCGAGGAAGAGAATGTCAGTGATCGTGAGAACGCCCGAGGGGGAGATAAAAATTTTCTGCAAAGGTGCGGATTCCGTGATCTACGAGCGCCTCGTGCCCCAGTCGCCAGAGAACATCGACACCGAGCACGAAGGATTCGAAGACTTTCGTCAGACGACCCTCGACCACTTGGAGGCTTTCGCCACCTCAGGCCTTCGTACTCTCTGCTTCGCCTATGCCGACATACCGGAAGCTAAATACAACTGGTGGAGAGATGTTTATCGCAATGCGGAAATGAATCTTTCGAATCGCGAAGACAAACTCGAAGAGGCTGCGGGCCTTATCGAGACAAACTTAACTCTCTTGGGAGCGACTGCGATCGAGGATCATTTGCAGGATCAAGTAAATTTCCAATATATCAAATTTATAAGTTCTTTTCTAATTTTACTTGCATATATATATTTTTAAATTTATTTGACAATTTTGTTTGTTAGAGTATATGTTATTTTTCTTATTCTCTATTTCTTTTGTTTCTTTTTTATTCTATCAAAATGGTATACTATTGAGATTTTATTTAAGTTGAATGTTAATCGGTTTTAATACATTTTCCTGAAATTTTAACACTCAACTTTAGATACGAATATCTTCTTAACGCTTCATCTAATCGACTAAAGACAAGAGACCATTTTTGAAGATTAGTTAATTTCCTACAAAAAATGTATTGCCTATTTTATTCCGCTTCCTGTTTAGTGATTTATGATGCAAAAATGATGATTTTTTCAATTTTTCCAACTTTGACCTCAAATATCTTTGAAATGATGAGATTAATGAAAAATTTACAATAGAAACTTTTTGTAGAGAGTTCAATTTCCTACAAAAAAATGTACTGTCCAGAGCTAATACTTGGTGAGAGTTCTCTAGAGGTGTCCAAAAACAAGTTTTTCAATTGCGGAAGAAAATTTTTAAAAAGTCACTATTTTGACCCACCTTACCTTATATTCGTATATTGATCTCGATAATTGTTTTATTTTAAGGTTCCCGAAACTTTGCAATCTCTCATCGAGGCGGGCATAAACGTGTGGGTTTTGACGGGCGACAAGCAAGAGACTGCGATCAATATCGGTTATTCTTGTCGTTTAATTACACAAACGATGCCTCTGATAATAGTTAACGAAAGTTCGTTAGACGTAAGTTTAATTTAATAACTTTCATCTTGTATTTAAAAAAATTTTTATTAATATGCAATTTTATTTATATATTATTGTTGAAATAGAAAACGAGAGAAGTGATAAATCAACACTGCGTAGACTTTGGACAAGATTTACGCTGTCAGAACGACGTTGGTCTCGTTATCGATGGGAATAGTTTAAAATACGCGCTTTCTTGCGATCTAAGGCGAGACTTTTTGGACTTGTGTACTTCTTGCAAAGTTGTAATATGCTGTCGAGTCTCGCCAATGCAGAAAGCTGAGGTAAGTAACAAAACACTTTACTAAAATATATCGTCTAAAATTCCAAGAATAATTATTTTACTCTTGAAAATTTTATTACTTTCAATGTATATTTTTTAAATTATTTTCGTATACCTTTTTAAAGAGGTTTTTGTACTATAGGCAGTTTCAAATGTTTTCTCCTGTATCAAGTAATAGCAAAATCATAAGATTAGATTTTTTAAAGATAACTTCTCGAAAAACCACGTGAAAGTTTTTCAACATTGTACTAAAATGGTAAAAAATGTTGAATATATTTCATTATATGGTAATCGAGATATTCAGAATTAAAAATTGTAACTTTAGCATGGGTTTTTATGGGGAATTACAAAAAAATGGTGAATTTCAACTATAAATATCTTGATTTAACATGGCTTTTTTAAATTGAACATACTCTTCCGTGCGAGGTTAAAGAATTATTGTACAAATTTTTATGAAATTATCCTTAAATTCGGTTCATGCAAGAATCATTTTTGAATGTATTGAAAACTTATTAATTATCTCAGGTTATTTTTTATTTACGTTATGGTCGAATAATTAAAAATTAATAAGTAAAAAAATTCCAGGTTGTAGATTTAGTAACGAGTAACACGAAGGCAGTTACGCTCGCCATTGGCGATGGCGCCAACGACGTTGCGATGATCCAAAAAGCCCACATCGGAGTCGGTATGTTTGAAAAAATCGTATTTTCCGTACATTTTTGAAATCTAAAATCATTATTTGTTTATCCATCTATATGGTTTCTGTTCGAATTGAAGGTATTTCCGGTGTGGAAGGGCTTCAAGCAGCTTGTGCCTCGGATTATTCGATAGCCCAATTTAGATTTCTCAAGAGATTACTGTTCGTTCACGGTTCATGGAACTATAGTAGAATGTGCAAATTGATTTTATATTCTTTCTACAAAAATATTTGCCTTTACGTGATCGAGCTGTGGTTCGCCATTTACTCCGGCTGGTCTGGACAAATTCTTTTCGAGAGATGGTCCATCGGTTTATACAACGTGGTAAGAAACTTTGATATTTTTTATATTTTCTTCTTGGGTGCACATTTTTTTTTAATTCATAATAATCATTTTTAAAATTATTTTCCGAGGTATTTACCGCGGCACCCCCATTGGCGATGGGCCTTTTCGACAAAGTTTGTTCAGCCGAAACTCATCTCGCTCATCCGAGATTATACGCTGCCAAGAACGCAATCGAGTCCACGTTTAACATTAAGGTTCGTCAAATCAATTCTTTTTTTTTCGTTTTTCGTATTCGTTAATTTTTACGTTTCACCTCACAGGTATTTTGGATTTGGATTGTCAATGCTCTGATCCATTCTTCGCTGTTGTACTGGCTTTCCCTTCTGGCACTGGAAAACGATGTTGTCTGGGGAAACGGACGAGAAGGTGGTTACATCGTATTGGGAAATTTTGTCTATACTGTAGGTCTACGAAAAGAAAATTGTTCTGTGAAACTTTTTAAATAATAAATATGAAAAATGTTATTTTTTTACGAATACTCAATTGTTACAGTACGTCGTGGTAACGGTTTGTGGGAAAGCGGGACTCATCACAAACTCATGGACGTGGGTCACTCACTTAGCTACCTGGGGATCGATTGTTTTATGGTTTTTATTTATAGTTACATACAGGTGAGAAAACTCAATTTTATTGATACATTAAGGTAGTTCTATCAAAAAATCGTCTTCTTATGATTTTGCTAAAAATTTGTAAAAACCTTCTTTGATACAATGTGCAATTGTATATTAAATTTTGAGAGGTTTCACTACGTAGAATTCGAGATATTTATTGTCAAAAATCACTATTTTCTGCAGTCTCCCATAAGAGCACATATGTAAAATATTGCGAAATTCAACTTTAAATATCCTGACTTCTGGGTAGTGGAACTTGTTGAAATTTTGCACAGCTCTTTATTGTACTTCAAAGAAGCTTCCTTTAGTTTAAAAAATAATCCTAGTATTATGATTTTTTAAATTTTCATACATACGTAATAAGTACAAGTCACCTTCAATTACCTTGAATTTTGAGTATGTTTTTCTTGAAACAATTTGCAATAACTTTTCTTAATAAATGTAAGCTCAAAAACCACATGGTATGGAGATAAATTTAAATAAAAACTTTTAATATGACTGTATTGATAGAACTACATTAAATATTAATATTCATTATTCTAATAAAAAATACTAAAATACTTAGATATTTTCTATTTTTTTTTTTTTGAAATAACGAATAAATCAAGTCTAAATAAATTTTTTCAGCAATTTTTGGCCGGCCTTAAACGTTGGAGCTGTAATGCTCGGCAACGACAAGATGCTCTTTACTTCTCCAGTATTCTGGTTAGGACTTATTCTCATACCATCCGCCGTACTTTTACTCGACGTCACGACCAAAGCGTAAGTGAAATTGAGAAAGTAAAGTTTTTGTCGAGAACAAGAAATTATAATTTAAAAAAAGGAACAAAGAAATACAAAATAAAAGCTCAATACGTTCATCATTTGACAATTATATACTTTAGGGGTTTTTTCTCAAAATGGATCCAAATTTTTTTTCGTAATTTGTTTTTATATAAGCCTCTAACCAATATAATTGCATACTATTTTTGTGACATTTATAGATGGAAAAGCATTAAAGAAGTGTCTAAAATTATTATTAAAAATTTATGTATGAAAAAATAAAAGTTTAATTTTTATTGACGATATTTTTCGAAAATTTTCAGAGTGCAAAATACAATGTGGAAACCGTTGTCCGAAGCAGCGAGGGAGCAAGAGATCAGAAAATCGGATCCGGGTGATTTATTCGTAAATCAGGATTACCGAAGCTCGTAAGTTTCAGTATTTAAAAAGGAATAGTCCCGAGTTACTCGTGTACGAGACAAATAAGTAACAACTTTCGTGTGAGTCGAGTTACGAGTTTGAGAGACACGTTTTTCTTTTCATGATACAATTATCTTGGCATGCTTTTCGAATCGCAGCTTCGACAATTTTTTTCTCCAACTCGTGTGAGCATGGCTTCTTTTTGTTTCAATCGAGATTCTAAAAAAAAATATTAAAAAAAAGTTAATCATTGATTTGAATTTGAACGAACGAATTGAACTTTTCTCAAGAGATTCCTGCAAGAATTACTTTTTCATTAATTAAATTCTATTTAGAATTGAAGTTTAATTAATTGACAATCAAATCGAATTCGTTAAATTTCGAATAAAAATCGGTGAATTGAAAATCAAAATGAAAACAGAAACAAAAAAAAACGAAATACGCAGGAGATCAAGGTCAAGGAAGCGATGCTTGAGTCGTTGTTGGAATTTATTCCGTCCCGGAAGAAGAAGAAGTTTAAGGATGAGATTTAAACCTTTCACAACGTTAACACGTGGCTCGTGGTTCCCGCACCATCCAGGCCGCGACACAACTGCATGATTACCTACCTCAACCCTCATTTTTTCCCTGTATCTCGTTGACTCATGGGAAAAAACGTAACAAAAATTGAAAAAAAAAATCATCTACCACATACATTTACGTTGTTTAGTTTCCATTTAGTCTGCTCGTATTTTTTTCCCGCACGAAAAAAAATTCAATGTGTCATTAGCGCTCAATTAAAAAAAAAACATAAACGGTTAATTTATTAATCTTTAAAATTTTTAATACGGCAAAAAGTAGACGAATTTTTTTTTTACTATTATCATTTTTATTTTCGTTAACAAAATCAGTATAATACTCGAATCTTCCAATCACGAGTGGCATTAATCGCAATTTCTTACAAATTTGTTCACTATTGCACAAAAATGTAACCTAACATGGTGAAGAGTAAGAAAATCGATTAATCGTCATTCTAATTTACATAATAAACATTGGTAAAATTTTTTCTAATTGTAAGTAGTCGTTGTATTTTTATTGTAATTTACTTGATTTTGTTTCCTTTGTTGTTATTTTTGTTATTATACGCTGGTCGTAAATCGGGGTAGTTTCTTTCCACTGCGATTTGTGTAGAAAATATTGTATTTTGTAATTATTTATTAATAATTATAATTTTTTGCTACATGTTGTCTCTTCTTTTTTGCTTTTTTTAAATTAGTTTTGTGTTTATTATTTTAAGATTACATTTTCTTTCATGACGTCGCTGAAAAATTATTTAATTAAAATCAAATTAAGGTTCCATGAAAAAGAATTTAGTTAAAAGTGAATTCCGTTCTTTACATTATTAGTTTACAATAAGATTACGAAAAAAAATATATTTTATCTTTTACGTTGTCAAAGTATCTCTCTGTTTAATTATTTTTATTTATTTTAATTATTTAATATTTCAACCGTCAATATTGAACTCGAAGCAAAATTTATTTTGAACCCTCCGAATCGTCAATCGAATAGAAAAATAATGTCCCTCTCTAACGAAGCATCACACAGAGGACGCAAAAGAGAAAATTTTAGATCCGACATTTAAGAAATAAAATGGAAAATAAAAAATTCACTTTTGTACGTGTGTGTTTCGTCATTGGGAAAATCGTAAAAGTGCCTGTTGTTAACTCAACCTGTCTGTCTGTCTTTTCTTATGTTTGAACTTAAATGGTAATCGACGCAGGTCTGTGCATGCCATCGCCGAGCTTGCGAGGTGTAAGTACCCCCGGTAGAGAGTAAAAAATCGAATAAACAGATACACACAGCCTCTAATTCACTCGATTAGAGACTAAATAAAAAAAAAACAACAACAACAACAAATAAATCCTCGTTTTATCTCGATGGAGCAAATCTTCGTATCGTTCTTGCCGTGCCTGTCTTTTTCGATGTTTTTTTCTTTATTGCAGTTTTTATTGCACCAAAATGCACTCGCTTAAGAATTTTCTGTCTTTTTTTTTATTCGATATAAATTTTGATGAAAAAAACATTTCGTTGTCGGAGCATAAGATTTTAGGAACATTTCTCATGATGAATTATTTTCCAAAGTTTTTTTTTCGACAATTTGTCAAATACTTTAATAAAAATTTTTTTTTTAAGAGAACATTTCGTTGTCGAAGTAAAAAACTTTAGAAACACGTTTTCTTGTGATGAATTATTTTCCAAAGTTTTTTTTCGACTATTTGAAAAATACATTGATAATTTTTTTTTTTGAAGGAACATTTCGTTGTGATGATGAATTATTTTCCAAAGTTTTTTTTTCGACAATTTGACAAATACATTAATAATTTTTTTTTTTGGAGAGAACATTTCGTTGTCGAAGCAAAATACTTTCGGAAAATTTTTTCCCATGATATATTTTCCAAATTTTTTATTTTGATTATTTATACATTGAAGAAAATATTTTATAAAAAAGAAGAACATTCTAGTTAATATTTTGTATTAAAAAATAATATGTACATAGGCATGCATGTTTAGAATAAAAGGTAGATTTGCAAGTGAAGGGACGAGATATGCTTTGAAACGAAATTGTACAGAGAAATGCGATTTTAAAAGCGTAATGTCACGCCGAGACATCGAGTGTATTTTTTTAAGAACATTTTATAGAGTGTGACGAAAAGTTATTATAAAGTCATCGCGCGATCAAGAAATTTTTAGAGTTATCAAAAATTCTCCAAGTTGAAAAACGGACCGTCCGAAGCGCTTGATCTCTCAATGAAAAAAAAAAACGATGCACGGCTTGCAGATTGACGGAGACAGCGAGGTTGCTGAAAAACGTAAAAAGTGTATTCACCAGAAGGTCTAACGCAGCCATGAGAGTCAATGTCGAGGTGGAGCTATCACGTAAGTCGAATTGAAAGAAAAAAAAAAGTCAGATCGTGACGAGAATTGAAAAAAAAAATTTTTTCGAAAAAAAAAACAATATATCGGATATAAAAAGAATCTGCTCGTCGTTCCAGAGTAAGGAAAGTAGCTCGTTCCCGACGAATCGTTATTATTTTCTAGAATTCTATTTTTGTTTAAAAACAAAAAAAGAAATGGATTTTCACACTAGCAAGCACACACAGCGCTTTTCTGTCGCTTCACGACTCTGTAAATACGCTGATCTGCCGAACCGATAGAAATCGTGACCATGAATTGCGGAAACACGAGTATTTCCGATTTTTCGGCACGCCTTTTCGAGACTAGAAATGTTCACTTGTTTTCTTTTGAATTCATAAAGGTGGTTCGAAATAAAACGGAAATTTCACATTCACGATTGTAACATATGTTTTACAAATTTTTTTAATACCTTGAAAAGAAAATAGGAAACATTACTGAAAAAAGACTTTTATTTTTTTTTTACGATTGAAATAAAAATTCATTATTTTTGAGGCTATACATTTTTTTAATGAGCTCTTGCTTGACTTTAATAATGATTAAAAATTATTAAAAATGATACGTCACATGTCGAGGGTAGATTGGTTAAAAATTTTTTACTGACAAGAATAAATAAAACAGAAGTAACGTTCAAAAATAAAATTTTAAAAAGACTGCAAAGTGAAATGAGTTAAAAGTTTTAACAGAAAAATACTGTCAGAGCTGATATTTTTATCGCTATTTAGAAACGGATAGGTGTCAAAAAGCAGAATTTGAGACATCTTTTATAAGCGTTTTCTATATTTTATAAAGCTTTGAGTAAGGATTTTTAAGGTAGTACATCCATGTCAACTAAATAAAAAAATTTTATCTTAGTTCTTCTTCGTACCATGTGGTTTTATAGCTTAAGTTTAATATAAAAATTTGTTACTAATTCAGTCAAGAACACCATACTTAATATTGAAGGTCATCCAAGATGATACGTATTTATTAAAATTAGGGGAAAATTTTTTTTAGGATTTTTTTAAAAAGCTAATTGAAGCTTCTTTAAAGTATCTACTATAAAAAACTGTACCAAATATTAAGAAGTTGTACTTCTAAGAAGTCAAAATATTCAGAGTTGAAAATCGCAATATTTAACACGTGCTCTTATGGGAAAGTAGAAAAAATAGTAATTTTCGATAATGAATATCTCGAATTCTATGCAGAAAAACTTTTTAAAATTTAATACAGATATGTACATGGCATCAAAAATAGTTTATGCAAAATTTTAACAAATTCCTAAAAAAAAATCGTGGATGTACTACTTTAATTGTACGACTAGACTAAATTTTACGTAAATTGATTTTTATTTTCGGCAGATAATAAACTGTCTATTGTTGAAAAAAATGAACGTGATTTTTCTGTTAATGCTTTCGAACCACTTAAAAATTTTTTTTTTTAATATTCCAAAATGTTTTCGTATCGTGCACGATTTATGAATGTTCTTGAGCCAGCAGGCGACTTGACCTCGATCATAATATTTATTTTATTCCACGCTGACAGATGGCTTCGCGTTTTCGCAAGAAGAAGGAGGATCCGTCACTCAAACGGACGTCATAAGGGCATACGACACCAATCTTCCGAAACCAGGCGGCATGTGATCTTACAATTACTAGTAACCACATTTTTACGTATAAAGAGAAGAAAAAAGAAAAAATGAGGTGTCTGCAGCGTCGAAGAAAAACGAATGGAATATTTTTTCTATTTTTTTTTTGTAATTTCTGATAAATCGTTGAAAAAAATTTGTTATCGACCTCATTTCTATGTATTATAAGCAAATAAGGAGGGAAAAATCAGATTCTCATAACGTTAAAGAAATTTTCATAAATATTTGGAAAGGAAAAATGACTGACAAAAAATAATTTCGTTTCTCCGAAATTTTCTCCAATTTTTTTTTCAAGTTCATTTTTTCACTAATCCTATAGTGACACTTTGTCGGTTGAGTGATATTTCTCATGCATTTTACCTCGAGCTCTCGCTACAGGGAACTCGCCAATGTTTTGCAAGAGGAAAAAGAGAGAAAAACGAAAAATAAAGCTGACAAAATGCGATGCACAAAGAATTTTTTTTCTCGATATTAAAACATTTTTCTCTCTATGGTTTTTACAAAAATAGAAGACAAAGAAATGAAATAATGTAAGAAAATAAAAGTATCTTTTCTAGGCGATTTCGCCATCTACTTGAAAGTCGTATTTAGCCATGAGTTTGATAAGGAAAATAAAAACGTAGATACAGGGCAACTTCAACGTTTTTCGTAAATCGATTGAGAATTATTTTTCTAGTCTGTTTAAAAGAATAATTGAAAAAAGAAATACGGGAGTACTCGCTCCCGAATATTTCGACAATGGAATGGAAATATTTCACAATGTGAAAACAAAGTTTTCGTGTTCGTAAGCCACAAATTCATCTATTGTTCTCATTACTATTTTTTTCACAACCAACAGAGGAGAGATTTAGATTTCATATTTTTCGAGAGCGAAAAAGAAAATTTAACTTTTCTGAAACGTGCAACGTTGAAATCCAGTGAGAAAATGTGTGCTTTTTTTAAATTAATTTTCTCGAATAAAAAAAAGTTATCGAAAAGAAAGTTATTTTTATGCTTTTTCTTGAATCAAAAATTTAACAACTTCCATTTTTGAGATAAATAAATCTAACGAAACAAAAATATCTTTAAAAAAAAATAAAATGTATCATGAAACAAATGTACACACTTTTACTTGCTTTTCAATGATGCCAGTTTCATATAAACAAAATTTTATCTCGACAGCCATCAAATATTTCGCCATGCGGTCATTTTCGTTATAGATTAATTCAGAATTAAAAGTTTTTATCTATTTAACGATTAATTGTACATTGGTCGTTTAAGAAATTATCTTATGGCCTTTTCGGGCTGAAAAATCTGTATATTTTGCATCTGAAAAAAATACTGAATACTTTGTTGTGAGGAAAACTGCGAATGTTTCGTTACCTCGTATTCGAAAACAAGAGACTGTTCCATCTTGAAATTTTATCATTTTCTTTTTTTTTCCTTTTTTTATATCGCATAAATTATTATTATTATTATTATACACTGTACATACTCGGTTGTCATCTAGTCAGGAAAAAAGAAACAAGTTTGCCAATTATTGTTATTGAAAATGTATATGAAATATTATATTAAAATCGTTTTCTCGCCTTTCCCTTTTTGTAATTTAACGGAAGTGTGAAAGATATATTATTGTACGTACGGGAATAAAAGGAAATTACATTTATGTAAAATTTATGAAATTCTTATCATAAAATTTCCTTGAGTAATTTTCATTTCTTTGCGTTAAATAATTTATTATGAATATTATATTTCTTAATAATATTCATGAGAAATATTGAGGCTTGTATTTTTTGTGTTTTTCGAGGAATCAAAAAAGAAGTTTATAATGTAAAAATAGTTTTTTTGTAACGATGCAAATTGGAACGTCATCGTTGAAAAAAGTTGAAAATAATTATAAAGAACTTTGGTTTGCTGCGAGATCACAAGAGTGCGAGAAGTGAAAAATAAATTATACGAAAAAGTGACATTGCGAGAAATAAAGATATATTAAAACTGTGTAAGAATAATAAAATATACAAAACACGGTACAGACGCATTTCGAGATCTTTTTCTTACGAAATTGATAGAAATCGGTATAACAAATTAATAAAAATAATAATAAAAAAAGTCAACGTGGAGCTTCAAAAATTCGAAGCTACGATAATCACGTTAGCAACGATGATAAAAAAAATTGGGAACTCTAAAAAAAGGAATATAATCTAGGGAAAGAGACGTTCCTCGAATGTTTGGGAAAAAAAAAACTTTCAGCCATTGAATGGTAGAAAAAAAAAAATGTCATCCGCAGGGAGGCTCGAGTTTGAGGCTGATGAAGAAATTCTCCCTGTCCTCACGATATCTCGCCTTGAGCAAAAATTCCCAAGCGAGAGAGTGTCCGGAAAAGTTGTAGCCCTGGGAATGTCTCTGACACTCGCACAGCCAGGTGCTTATCCTCGTCGCTTTTCTTCTCCTCGGTTCCATCGCCATAATCTTCGCTTCCCTCTCAGCCATCATCCTCGAGGCCAGAACGATTCTTCGCCACTTCGAAAAATACTTTTTCTCCAAAAATTTCTCCCTGGAATCATCAACTTCCGGTTTCGACGCGATTCTCGAGCTTCCCACTCTCGGGATCGCGAAAAAAATTCTCCCGCCGATCCGTCTCCTCCCCGAACTTTCTTTTTCCATCTTCTCACTCGACGAATTAACGCTTCGCAGTTTTTTCACCGTAGGTCCGTTCGTCGTGAGCTTGCTGCCAACATTTCCCAGGATGGAAGGAACCCGAGGATTTCCGGTGGGATCCGAGCATGCCAGACGACAGGGTCGACTCGTCCAGCTCGAAAAATCGAGATAAAATTTTTCGAGATTGTCATCCTCGTCCAATATCCTCGCGAGGAGATCGTCGACGTACGGCAACAACGGGGGACGTTTTTCGCATCTTCTCCAAGCCCTCCGATACGACCTCGAGGTCGTACTTTTGTAAATTTTGCAGAGTCTCTCCATCGTCTGGTACCTCGTCGAGTGATGAATTCTCAGATAGGACCAGGTGGATCTGAGTCGGTAAATCGGGGGAGACTGGAGTCCCGCGAGGATTGATCTGCACGACTGAAAGTTCCCGATAACGTAACACTTGTCTGCGGCGTTTATGAATCTCGAGAGGATTCTCGTCCTCATATCGAGCTTCTTCGTAGCGAGAATCTCGCTGGCAATGAGGCAGGAAACTCTGTGGGCAAACGCGATCCAGGCTCCAATGTTCGGCGTATTCCTCGACGACTTTTGCGATATTAATTTCTCTATCTCCGAGCACGGTATCCTCTGGAACAGCTCACGATCTATCAGTGTCAATTGCCGAGCGATCGTCGTGCTGTCGAGATCCCACGCGGTGATCCTTAGATCCATCCTTAAAGAAGTTTTCGTTAAAAACGATTATCAGTCAAATTTATTTTAAAATTTGCACAAACTTTTGTGTCGCATTTCGTTTGTTGATGAATTAAAAAAGAACGGGATTTACGGTTTTTCTAAAAAAATTTAAGTTAATAGCTGAGCTTTTTTAGAATTTTTTGGGACCTGAATCAGCTATTTCTGACGTCTAGTTTT
>JAPYYW010003364.1:0-23265 GCA_030522545.1 Cremastinae sp. A BG-2022a
AGCAGTAATAGCTCGAACATACCTGAATATTAGACATAGAGAATACGGTGAAGACGATTGAAATTGTCTCTACCAAAGTTTTACGAAAGTTTACAAAACTGAAATTCGACCGATGATATTTTATCGAAATTTTATAAAATTAATATTATATTATATTAATATAATATTATTTAAATAATTATGTTTAATAGGAATTATTGAGCTGAAACTGGCGGCACTGCAATGCCAGTACAACTCGTGTCCGCCCCGAGCAAGCCCGTGGGTCTAGACTAGTTTCAAAAATCAGATTAATATTCTGGCTCCCGAATCGGGAGCGTATCAGATATTAAGCTGATAAGCGTTGAGTTTTCAGCTCTTAAGTAGACCCGCGAGGCGCGATTTACCCGCGAGAACCGCTGGGCGCGACGACACCTAGCAGCGCTCGGCGAAACTAGCGACCGGCCGGCCCGGGACTCGCTGTTTCTCGGGCTTTCCCGTGACTATTCGGCTCTTTA
Source organism: Cremastinae sp. A BG-2022a (assembly GCA_030522545.1). Lineage (NCBI taxonomy): Eukaryota > Metazoa > Arthropoda > Insecta > Hymenoptera > Ichneumonidae > Cremastinae sp. A BG-2022a. The sequence continues at coordinate 495 of JAPYYW010003364.1, forward strand.
AATGCTCTCAGAATACAGCAGAACATATTTGAAACCGTCAGCATAAAGATTATTCCACCGCTAACCGCTAACCGCGATCGACCGCGACGAGACCGAAAAAAGTCAAAATTCGATTTCGGTAAAATTTTTTGCTGTTAATTCCCTAATATTATTTATTACTGCTATGCTATATTATTATTCATTAATTCAAGTATTTATTTATTACATAAAATAATTATTCAGCTTTAAAAATTCGCTGATTTATGATAAATTAGCGAAAAAATCGGGAATAAAAATTTTCGAAAATAAATGATTTTTTACCCTCACTTTCAGCATTCCTGTCAATAAATAAGAGTAAACTCGAGTAACTATTTATAATAATTATTCTGTTTCATAAGTTAAAACTTTTTGAAATTAAAAAAATTAAATATTTCAAATTTTGCACTCGAATGACAGATCGATCAGATAGATTTTTTAAAAACACGTCGTTACAAAGGTACAATTGGATTAGGTATTTATTTTCATTAGATTTTCATGAATAAAGAGAGGGAACATAGCATTTTATCATTCGTACTGTAAATTGCAACAATAAAAATAGTATTATTTTTCAGAAATTCAACACATATCAACGTAGGAAAAAGAGTAATTGCATTTTCGAATATATAACTTTCTAACATGGCAAAAAATACTGTTTTTGAATATTCTACCATTTTAGAATAAATATAATTAATTGCAAAAACAGAATTAATAATTTTTTTAATTTAATACTTGTAAAAAGTAGTCATGAAGGTTAAAAATTTTGTGCTCATTCAGGTGAAAATGCCACTCTGTGTATGAATTTCAATTTAACAAACAATTTTTTTTTAATTTGCTTACACAAGTGGAAATTAAGTTTTAGGTAGTTCGATAGCTGAGCACTGTATCACAAAAAGATCATTCCCTCCACAGAGAAATAGTGTTCAAAAAGGGATAAAAGTTTACAAATTAATTTAAAATTTTACGTATAATTTTATAATAAACATGGTTACGCTATTTTCTTGAACATTTACTACGATATTTCTTGTTCTCCAAAATTGGACTTTAAATCATGTCCATTTCTTAACAAAATAATTTCTTTACAAAGCATTATAACATTGTTCATTTCATAATTTTTTTAAAAACCTTTTTCAAATTGTTTTTGTGCATGACCTTTTTTTAACGTTTAACACGTGTTTAAATCGGTAAATCGCTGAGCTTTGACTCAAAATATCTCAAAAAACAATTGATACAATTACTCGAATTTTTCTGTAATAAATTTGTTATTATATTTTTCTGCAAAACACGTATTTAAAAAAAATTTCTTGAACGAACGATTTCTGCTATCGAACTACTTTGAGCTGCTTTTAATATGAAATGTATGACTTAATGACAAATATTGTTAAGCCTAATTGAAAATAAAATGTATTTTAATTACCCGCAAGATCAATAATTTCCTCTTGAGTAGCCGTGGACAATGCGTGCTCATACTCATCACCGAGATCGATGGCGATTTGTTCCTCGGCTTCTTTCTCCTTGATACTCTCCTGTGGCGGTGGCACCCACTGAAAATACGAAATAGTAGTCACATATCGTTTATTGCACGTGCGAATGATCGTGGTGTTGACGTAGTTAAATTTAGAAAAGCAAATCAAGAAGATCCTCGATTGTCTTACGTAAGAGAAAGAAAACGAAAATTCCATGGTTACGAGGAAAATCATGACGTCGAAAGCAGCAGGGATTAATAATTTAAAAAATGGCTTCGAACTGAAGTTTAAAAATTTTTTTGGTTTCTACGAGATTTGAAATTTTTGTGATTCTTTGTCTTACGTAACGCTATTTTATTTTGAAATATTACGAAATCGTCATTTTACGAGCAACACTTGTGCAAAACGATCGATAACTGACTTTTTTTCCTCTCACGACTCCCGGCACGTAGGGCTTCAGTTCAGGAATATCGGGTGTCTCTAGTGCTTGTTTGTTGATGTGCTCGATGAGCTTTTTGCGGTTCAACGGCCCCGTTGGACTTTTGTCGCATTCGTAACTGCATCGCTCCGACGGTGGCATAAAACTGTCCTGCAAATAAGAAACAAGATAGAAAAAGAGGAAAAAAATGAACAAATTTTTTAAAATAAACAAAAACTTTTACGTAGTTCTATATACTAATACGAGAATTTACAATACTGCGAATATGAAATTTACACGAATATTTAAAGAAATGATTCGAAAGAACTTTACAAGAATCTATTTACATCTATTTACAAGAAATTTTTATTTCAATTGAAAATTATTATTTTTTTTTTCAATTAAAAATGAAAAATCTAAAACACGTTATACACTCGAGACATAACTTACATCAGGATCGACTTCTTTTACTAAAATATTAATCTCCTCCGGTGTAAGTTGATCGAGCAGTTCGTCAACATCGACGTCGTCATATTCACTCAGATCCTTGCCATACAGTTTTGCCGCTGTTGTCATGGTGGTTGTCTTGTGACTCGCTGAAGTCTGAAAATTAAAAAGGATAATTTAGAACATAATAATAAAATAATTTCTGTTAGTTACAGTAACTTAAATATATTTTAGTTCAATTCTGTAGAAAATTTTATGAAATCGATACGAAGGGATAATCTATAATAACTGTTCGTCACCTTTATATTGACAATGCCAAGTATTCGATAACATTTAATCACCTTAAATCTATATTGCAAAACATACTAATATCTACATCAATGCTGGTTTATCAAAACCAGTTTTTTTCGTATGTCACGTTCAGCGTTATTATAAAAAATTTACATTTTAAAATAGTAATCGACGCAACTACAGTAACAATCTTAATTCCACAAGAATCCATGAAAATTTACCTAAAAATTTATATTTTACAAAAGTTATCTACAAGCATCAAATATTTCTGAATATTTGTTGATTTTCAAACTCCATTTGAATATTTAGAGCATAAACAACGATAAAATATTGACAATTTGAATTTTCAAGCTCTCATACTCAATGCACTTTCAAATCTTGTTTAAATTTATTCTTCTTACTGAACTAGCCAGTTTCGCAGCATTGAAGAATAATCAATGACACATGAAAACAAAAAATTGTAGAAAATTAAATCAAACATAAAATTATTTGTGTTCAACGATCAAAACAGGAAACTCATCTGTAATTATTCACTTATTGGAATATATTACTTATTTACGTTATTATTAAAAAATACAGAAATTGAATGGTGGAAAAATATAATTTAGGATATGCCAATCTTGTTGGAACGAATGTTACAACACGATCAAATTTTTAAACTGTCATCTTTTTAATCATTTCTGTGCAACGCAGTTAAGGAGGTACTTGCATTTGTCGGTTTAAAAGATAATTCCTTCAAAATTTGCATAAACGTCCCTTACTATCATACGCAAGCGTATGTAAAATTTGAAAAAGTTTCATCTTATCAAAATTTAGACATTAAATATTGAAAAACACAATTTTTCGAAACTTGCCATAAGAGCTCATGTTAAAGTTGTTATTTTTAACATTGAATATCTCAATAACTAAACAGTGAAATCATCTCAAATTTTTCCAGCATTTTAATGCAACGATGAAGAACGTATACATGTTTTTTCAAGAAAATATCTTATATAAACAAAAACCTGGGACTTTGCGTTTAGTTCTCACAGGGAAAAAAACTTGATAAAGCCCTTAGCGCAAGTACCTCCTTAAAAAAAGTTTATACCGGCAAGAATTTTTTTTGTTAAAATTACAAGCAATCGAGGCCACTTTATTAACGACATATGTTTCTGAATAACCTTCAATGTTTAAACTTTATTTAAATTTTATAATGCCAACAAAAGATTAAGTATTTCCAAATTTATTATTTCCATCGTGTTTAATCACTTTTCCACTAAAAACACATTCACTTGTATATTTTCTTCATAAATTGGATTTTTAACGGTGTTATGATAATTAACAACAATTATTCACCAGTAAAAATTAAAAACCTGTAACGACAAGACTTTATTTACACGAAGAAAAATGTCGATCCGATAATTATGCGAAAAATTTTACAGAAAATATTGAATACTGAAATTTATTTATTTATTTATTTATTGGAAAATAAGTGACGAAAAGTAAAGTTAATCGAGAGAGACAAGTGAGAAAAACAAGTGATTTTGACTGGATCGTGGTAAGAGTGCAGAGACGAGGGTTGGAAGAACGATTGACTTTTTCGACAGTGATCATCTTTATCGCCTCTCGGAAGATCGTATTGGCAATGAATTTCGGCAAGTTTCCAAGCCGGCTGACGCCCTCTGACCTGGATAATTACGGATCGATTTTCATTGACAATTTATCCGGCGAGGGCGACTCTCGAGGTTATGATTAAATAATAAATCGTTTTAAGCGAGGTTAGGATTAAATAAATCGTTTTTTTTTTTTTTAAGCGCGAGCCGCGAGTATGTGCGAGATAATGTCAATGCCGGTATGGATTTTTGGGTACGATTCTTTCACCAGACGATGACACATTCACCCACACACACACTCGAGCCTCCTCGTAATAAAATATATACGGCGAACTCACAAGTGTTCGTAACAAAAAAAATGTTCAATTTTCGACGAAATTAATTGTTTATCTGGCGTTCAGTGTGAGAAAAGGGGTGAATGAACGCGGGACGGGTACTTTGCCAAATATTCTGCAGGACCCACGTAACCAAAAATATTGACAAGAATGAAGTTCAGTCAATCATCGCGGACGCTCCAAAGAAAACACACGCTTTTGCTTTATCCGTTCGGAGAGCGGACTGTGCGCGGCAGCGCCCTTTGACGCATACACCATATGCGAGCTAACTACGAACTATAACGATGTCGCTCATAACCTGACCTCGAAATATTTTCTTTTTTTTTTTTGTTTTTTTTTTCTTTCAATTACGGAGCAACGATCGTCACGTTTTACGAATCGCATCTCCAAAAAAACATTGTCTTGCAACACCCCTTTGGTTTTTGAAAACAAAAAAAGAAGAGGTAAGACGAAAAGTTAGAGACTGAGGCGTTTTATAGGGGAATTCCACTTGTCGCCCACAAAGCCTGTGGTACTATGCTCATCACATTGGTTTTTCGGTCTTTGTTTACGTTTTGGACGATAAGTGGAACGCGCCCTATGTGTTAGCATGTACGGATTATGGGCGCTTCGAGCACCCGGAGCCATACGAATTGAAAGAAATAAACGAAAATTGCGCGACGTTGACACCGCGCAGGTATATTGACACGTTGATACGGTCACGCATCGTCAACATCGACGGAGGAATTCGAAAAACATGCACTGATTTTCCCGCAATTTTTTTTTTTTCGATATTTTTTATGAATATAAATATAATTATATTATATATTTTTTCATATACGTTTTTTTTATTATAAAAATATAATATAGTATATAATTATATTTCTATAATTTTTATAATTGCAATATAATTTTATTATAATATAATATATAATATATTATTATTATAATTTTTATAATTATATTTTTATAATTATAAAAATATAAAAATATAAACATAATAGGTGAGTCAAAAAAATGACTTTTTAAAATTCTCTTCCGCCGTTGAAAATCTTGTTTCTGGGCACATATGTAGAGAACTCTCTCACCAAGTATTAGCTCTTTAAATCGATGGAAACAACCTCCACATCGAAATTTTCGATTTTTAATTAGTCTCTTACGGGAAAATTCGTACCTTGCTGTATATCAAACTTAGGGTCATTTAAATGCCATTTAAAAGTCATTTAAAGGTTCTCTTGTGAATTTTTCGTTAATCTGACCAATTCAAAGATATTTGAGCTCAAAGTTGGATAAATTTTGAAATTGTTTTTTTTATTATCATCATTTTATAACTCACTAAATAATAAGCGTAGTAAAATGGACGATAAATGATTTTGTAGAAAATTGAACGCTCTACAAAAAAGTTCTCTTGTACATTTTTCGTTAATCTCGCCGTTTCAAAGATACTTGAGGTTGAAAGTTAAAAAAAATTGAAAAAAATCATTATTTTTGCATCATAAATCACTAAGTAGTAACCAGAACAAAATGGGTAATACATTTTTTTGTAGGAAATTAACTGATTTTTAAAAATGGTCTCTTGTGTTTAGTCGATTAGATGAAGCGTTAAGAAGATATTCGTATTTAAAGTTCAATGGTTTTAATGCATTTTCCAGAAAATTTTAATATTCAACTATAGATACCAATACTTTTTTTCAAGTTATAAGCAAGAATAAAAATACTTTAAATTCAAATTGTATTCAATTATACGTTGCATAAAGGTGGAATTTTCAAAATGTATAATAATTGCAGGTTAAACTTTTTTAAATAATAGATCATATAATAGGCGGCAGACCTTTTGCCGCCTTCACGATTTCTAACTGCATGACTCACGAACGCAACTATATTCTTATCAGCGATAACAGCGAGAGGTCGATCACCGCGACTATAGTCTTCCATATTTACAATCATTATCAACCTGAGTTTCAACAGATACTGCAAAATTCCTCATATGTGGAATATGAATGAATAAGAAAAATAAAATTTGGAAATAATTTGAAAAGTTATTCGAAAGGACTGGATCGTCAGTCGACAAAAAAGAACGCTGCAAGTGCGACGATGAAGGTTGTTAGCGCGTGAAATTGAAATACATAATATGAAAAAAATAGGTACCTACCTAGGATTTGAGGTATAAAAATTTATAAATTTAAGGATTTTGATCCAATTCTATATTTCGAACAGAAATTTGACAGATAATTCCAAATCCTTTTCATATTATCATATTTATCATTATATTTTCATTATTATATTTAATAGATAAAACTTCTTTGATGCTGTATAAAGGTTGGTGCCAAATTTTAGAAGGTTTCTTTATCTAGATATCAGAATATTTCATGTTGAAAATCACAGTTTTTTTAACACAGGCTCTTATGGAAAGTTACAAAAAGATATGATTTTCAACAGTAAACATCTCGACTTTTAGATAGAGAAACCTTTTAAAATTTGACACACACTTGAATACCACGTTAAAGAACATATGTGCAAAGTTTTAAGGAGGTATTAACGAAAGTACGAAAATGAACTTTGTCTATTGAAATTTTTTTTACGATACAGAGTATTAAACCAGTTTTTCGACGGCTAAATTTCAAGTAGCATTACCGATAAAATAAGCGAAAATTATCTCGACAAAGTATGCTCGACATAAGCCAGAGTCTTGTGAGAAGCATTGAGAAAAATGTTCTTTTATTGAAAGAAAAAAAAAATTTAGAGTGAACTTTCAAACAATCTAAAATATTTCACGTGCTCATTAGCGTATACGGTTCAATTATTAACCATAAAAATATATTGTCATCGAACTTTTCATTGAATTATTTAATAATATCAGATATGACACTTATACGTGAGTGAATCCAAGTCAAATTATAACCAAATAATGAAAATCACTTTTTAACAATCTGTATTACATCAATATTTTACATTTCAAAATTAATATATTTGGTAAAAAACGATTTATTCAATCTTAAAAGTTATTTATTAACGCCTCATTTAAAACGCTAATACCTCCGTAAGAAATTCTATATAGAAAACCATTTTTACCATAGAACCACGATAGAACTACACCTTACATATAAAGTTAATAATATAAAAATAAAATAGAATATAAAAACAAAAAGCAAGGTGCAGGAAGTGTTTATCTTTTCTTCTTTTTTTTCGAATATTTGACTGCCGAAAGACTCGACGCGAGGAATGACGCGGAACGAAACGGTAGAAACGGGAGACGGACGCAAAGGTTTCGCGCCAAGTTTCGCGCTTGACATCACGAATCGCGACGTGTCTTGCCGTGACCCGTGAGTTCACCTAAATCCATCATCGTCCTGCTTGGCGTGACAACCATGCAGCATTCAGATCCCCCAGGAAGTAAAGCCTTACTGCGCGATTAACATATCCAATCACCGACACCAATTTATACAAAGTTCAAATCACACGGCACTTTATTCAAAAGTTTGACTCGCGCGAATTTAATGTAAAATCATTTATTGGAATTATTTATAAGGATGTACTCCCATCAGTCAAATCTGCAGTACATCTATTTGTTTTTTTTTTCAAGCTGTTTTTTATGCGCAAACAATAATGGCAATAAATTTTATTGTTCAAATAATGATTTAAAGAATAAAAATAGTGTAGATATGAATAAATTTGTACAGTGTTAAATAAAAATAAGATCTAATTTGACTACTCGAGACACAGACATTTTGTGCAGCTAGCCAATCACAACTATGCAATTTGAAATGCCCAGGACACGAGAATATTCAATCAAGAATATTTCCGTAGAATCATCGGCAACGATGGATTTTTTTTTCGTAGAAAGATCAAGAATAATATATATAGTTATAGCAAACACTTTTTTTCTTTTAAGCTATACCTTATATAGAATACACCAATTTTTCGCTTTTTCTTGCAATTTGATCGACTTCCGATTAAAGTAACCCAGGATTTGATGTAATTTTGAATGTTAATTATTTGCTTTAAATCAACTGTAAAGTTATTTTTGTTTCAATCGATACGGAATAACTTATATTGCTATAGATTTCAATCTCAACGAAAATTATGGCAATTAAAATAATGGATACACATCCGCAAATGACAGTTTCATCAATGAAGGTTAGAGAAACCTTCGTAGTTTCATTCTTCAATATCTTTCTTAAATTATCGGAAACCATACTTTTTTCTTTTTCCAATCGATTCAGCGTATTTCAGTTTATTATCCATTTTAAATTTGCTAAAAGTTTCATTGTGTCAAATGTTGGGTACACATCCTTAAAATAACATTTTTTCAAACCAAATGCATATAGATGACGTTTCATGAAACTTTTATGACTTTTATTGAATTTGTTTTATTTTTTATTTTTTTATTACCCTGAGAGAAATCATGATAGTAAATTTGACCATAAGTGACAAATATACTATGTATTTTAATAGTTCAATGTAATTTCTATATAGGATAGGATTTAAATAAAATTAGTTCAATAATAATCGATATAGTTATTGTCACTTTTATATAGCAATATCTACCATATTTTTCTTGCAGTGTACACTTATTTAACAGGATATCTTTCGTTTTTATTCAATCAGTTATCGTCATTAGTATATATTTCAGTGTGAGGAATAAACTAGAATTATGTTTTTGGAATAATAACAAAAAACTGAAATAATAATACACGTTTAGTAAATAAAATCTTTTTGTTCAGTAAAAATAATAAAAATACATATTTTAAAACTCTAAAATTATTTAAATATAAAATCAATTAAAAATTCATGTAAAATTTTTAATCATTTCTCACTCAATCATTGTAACAGATTTACTTAATTAAAAAGAAAATTATTTGCTTTTTACCAATAAAAATGTATATTCACAAAGACATTTTTTAATATATATATATTATACATACAAAAAATGTGATATAAAATTAATCATAAAGTTTAATGTGTATAATTGCTCATAATTACATCCCATTTAATATCATTATAGAAATCATACATCTTGCTAATAAACAAAAATACTCGCCAATACATTTCAAAATACCTATAAAAGCTATAATCTAATAAGTATAAATTTACATGTATAAATATATTTTCATAATAATGCTGATAAAATTTGAAGTTGTACAAATTTTATCAGCATTATGAATTTTGTACGGTTGTGTTTTTTTTTAAATAAATATTATACATAAAAATTATTCAGAAAAATATAATTTAGCAATGGTTCAGAATTTTTTGCTGGCGCTAGGGTATAACATTCTGGGAAAACGTATATTATTTCTCGCGAAATATTAATCCATGTCACTTTAAAAATAATCTCGAGGGGCAATATAAAATTCTTCGTTTCTGTCAGAGGGGTTGACGTAACGCGTTGCGTATCACTTTTCAAGGTCGTGGGAAAGACTGTCAAGGGTCATTGCACGTGGTCCGGCTCAACCAGATAAGGTACGGGACATCAAAAATATCCCGCGAGTTCGCGAGAAATAAAAAAAAAACAAAAAAAAAACAAAACAATAAATAACGAGAAATTTGTCAAGAAATACGAGAGAGGGAAGACTAGAAGTTGCAGAGCGAACACAACAAAAACGAATCGCAAAGAAAAAAAAGAAGAAGAAATAGAAAATTGCATGCGAAACCGTTTGCGCTTTTTCCTTGGCGAGAGACAGAGGGGTGAGGGATGAGCAAACGAATAAAAAGGAAAGAAAAAGGAATCGCGAGCGAGGAGCGACAAAAGTGGGAAAAATAACGAAATAAACAAGAATACCGTGCGAGAGACAAAGTGAAGAATAAGAAAAAAAACAACAGAGAAATAAAAAAAAAATAATGAAAAAAAAAAAAAATACGGGAGCTGAAAAAAAATAAACAAGACAGACGAGAGAAAGAGAAAAAGTGCGTAAAAGTGTGTGCAAGTGCGAAAGAGAGTGAGAATGATGATGTAGATATAGAGAGAGAGAGAAAAAAAAGAGAAAGATATGAAGAGAGATCGAGAGATAAGAGATTCGAAGAAGAGAGTAAAAGAGACAGGGGTGGGGTCGGTTAGGGGTTTGGGGTTGGGGTGGGGGGGGGGGAAGAGAGAAAAGGAAAGCGTTCTATCCGGCGACAGAAAACCGAAATAGCTGTGAGGCCTCCTCGCATGCTGGCATCGTCCCAACGGTCTATACTTGGACATCGCCGTGGCATGATTATTTATAGTGAGCGGAGAAGCGCGGCCACTGGCCTTCTTGTGAACTAACCAGAGTCGCGGTCCACCCAAACGAGAGCCATCCTTACAAACGACATGCCCGTGACCTAGGCCCGTATTGACGATCGTTGCGCCCCCTACTCGGCGAACACCTTCAACAGCCTCTCCATATAACCCTCTCCTTACCCGCCCCTTCTATCCCGCCCCCTTTGTGCATACGCCCTCCCCCCACCCTTCCTTTCTTCCTTTCTTTCTTTCGCACCTCTCGTCCCTCGCACGAAATTCCCCGAATTCGAACGAAAGCACACCCACTTTCTTCCCTTATTCTTCTTCTTCTTCTTCTTCTTCTTCTTCTTCTTCTTCTTCTTCTTCTTCTTCTCTCGATCGTCCGACCATCAGCTTGTCGAAGCTTTCTCACGCACACGCACGCGATCTCTTCCATTTTCCAATAATAGTGTCTTTTTTACCCTTTTACGCTTCGTTTTTTTTTTTAATTCTCATTCACGTTCCCTAAATATTTTCTTTCGCGCGCTATTTTTTACCGCACTCGTTCCCCTTCAACGTTTCTGTTCTACCCTTTATTATACTTTTTTCCGATCTATCGTTAGTTTTTTTTAAACTTCTGTGTTATTGAATCTGTGACATGCTGTATATGAATTTTAGGAAATTCATTGAAAAAAATTTGAATCTGTGACATGCTCTACATGAATTTCATAAAATTTCAATTTCATAAAATTCATATAGAGCATGTCACAGATTCAATTTTTTTCAATTATTTTATTGGGAGTTTTGGAATTTAATTGTTAAACTTTTTTTTTCCATGAAAAAAGATTCGTAATACTTTATGAATATGTTTCCAGTTTAATATTTCTAATGAATTGACATTTTCTTTTTTAACTTTTAAGTTTTACGTTGGAGTTTCGTGAAAATTTATTTTTAAAAATATATTTTATTTCGATAATTTTCGGTTTTTCGTCAAAAAAATAGGCGAGGTCGTTTTTCGGTTGTATACTCTAAATTTTTGAGTATACAAGCGCATATTTGTATATACATACCAGACACACTGTATATTTATGTATATAATAACCGGGAACCGGGGTCAAGGAACTTTGGCTTGTGAAACGTAAAAACTTTGATGCTAGAGAGAGAGCATCAAAGAAAGGTCATCGACCCTGACAAACTGTCAATATAGACACTAGTATATATTATCTCATATATAAAGAAATTTCACTTATTCAAATTAATTATTTCAACACCCTGAGCATTCACTTGAAAAATGCTTCTACATATATAAAAATGTTTTCTTTTTTGGTGAGGAACAATTTTCAATTCACCCAAAGATTTTTTTGCTGTCACAAATTCTAAAAATATTGTAATTATGATAATTGAAAAATTATATATATATATATATATATATATATATATATATATATATATATATATATATATAATTTTATCGTAAAAAAAGTACTTCGATAATTGTTAGTTTACAAAAGAATAAAACAATCTTTGAAACAATTTTCTTTGAACTGCTGAAGTGATACGAAAATAATTTTTTTTTCTTCTCAAATCTTCGCATCGTTAATCCCTTGCTCAATCGAAGTGTATGTTCAAGTATTTGAGAATTTTTCTTGTTTAATTAAGAGATAAGAAAAAAATTCATCAGTCACACTTTTATCTGATGGTGAGCGAAATAAAAAGTACACGTTTTGTGTTGTCGTAAAAAAAGGTAAGAAATTTTATCAGATCATAAAAAAATATAGTAGAAGTGAAATAATGTATATATGTGGGTCTTGAAAATGAAACAAGCGAGCAGAGATTACGCAGTGAGTGTTAATCGCTGGGATGAAGTATCACGAATCAGAGACGAGATGACTTTTTCTAACGAGGAACATGCTAATGAATTCTGAATACTTAGAATCTGTGACGACTATGGCAACAACCTGTGTGACTCGATTACGTCGAGCTAGAGTCGTTCTGACGAGAATCTTTGTAATCAGTATCAAGCGTAAAAGAATAAACTCCAATTTTGAGCACAGGGTCGTGCCACTATGAATATTATTAGACAAACATTTTTAATTAAAATATATGTTGTAGAATTCAGGTAACTGAAAAATAAAAAAAATTGGTATAGGTTTATATACCATTGAATTGAAAAATTTTATTTAAAAATATTCGATTTCATCACTTGATTCTTTATAAGGGAATTTTCTTTCATAAATTCAATTAAAAATATGTATATAATCGATGCACGGAGAAAAATAATTCGTAAAAATGAGCAAATCGATAAGTAAAAAATCACCAAGATGAAAGAAAAATGTGCAGTTTCTCACTGTAAATTAGTCAATTTAATGGAACTTTTATTGGACAGTAATAGATCAGACGTCCTTTTTTAATATTTGCACCAGAATAAATGCAGTTTTTCACTGTAAATGAAGTATAATTACCATCGCGAAAAATAAAACTCTAAAAATTACCAAAGTAATAATATAATATTTCGTTATACTCAATCCATAAAATATACAGTGTGCTGAGTAAAAATTAAAAAATTTATTTTAAAAAAACTGTGTGATTGAATTATTAACCACAGATTGAAATCGTGAATATTGTCAACAAGCAAATGTTAAATTTGAGATTTTATTCAATTTATAAATTACATTATGCCCCCTGTAAAATGTATTGAATAACTCATCAGCACCATTTGATACGTACTTATTTAATTTTTATAAAAGCAATCGTCATTTTAACAGTTTCAGGCATTTTTAAAATGATGACTAGAAATTCAATAAATACAGTGTTCACATTTTAATTTCTCTTGGCTTGACACGCAAACGTACTTTTAATTTGTGTTTTGGACGCAAGATGGCGCATCGTCTGAGCGTTTCTCATGGGTCATGTGCCCCACCGAAGCGTTTAAAAATACGAAAGAAGGAAAAATCATCGTCAAAGACTTATATGTCCATTGGGCATTATAATAAAATCTCGAATATAATTGTAAGCAATATTATGCCCGAAAAACGTTTTCCTTGATGTTGTCGGGTAAATGCAAATTGCTTGAGATTCCTCTCGTAGCATATTCATGTGTATAGTATAATAGATAAAAGAAAAATGTGTAATTTTTAGCGAAATGCCAGTACGCAAATTTTATTGAGAAACTGTAGAATGAAAAATCCCATATGCAGCAAATTTGAAAATGATTCAGAATACCAATATACGTATACTTACACGTATACTTTATTAATACTTAAATTGTTGAAAACATTGAACAATCAATGATTTTAAATATCAAATAAAGAATATTCCGACATTTTTCCCAAACGACATACTCATTGACTATACTAAATACCGACATGACCGTGGTGAAAAAAAAACGTGAAAAAATGTATAATGGGTAAACAAAAGATAAAAAATTACTTATTTATGCACTAAAAATAAAATAAAACTTTCGTGAACTCTAATTGTACATTTGCATAGTTTTCTTTTATTTTTCATTTTTTGCATCGTCTATATTGTTAAACTTTTAAATATTTTTTTATCTTCATTCAAGCTAAATGGAATTTTGATCAGATAAAATGATTGTCTCTACACTGATGTACTAACTTTACGAAAAAAATTTACAAAATTGGTTATATGGAGCTTATGAAATGTTGAAAATTTAGATTAAAAACCTTTAAACTTTAAACGAGAGGCGCTTTAATGCGATTCTTAAAACGTTTAATCACTAATTTTTATTTTTGAAATTTTAAACTATTTTTACTTCAATCTATAAATGCAATTGCGGTCAATAACTATAGACCACAACTTTTTAGAAATAAAAATAAATTGGATGCTATATGTGGTAGGACTTGAGAACGTCTCGTTGGAATAAATGGCGAACGTAATTTTACATTTACGACATATGTACAACAGCTGAAAATGGCAAAGCTAGCACGTGACTGAAGAATAAATATTTAAGACTTTGAAAAGTCGATATTGACATTTTCTCCCGGGAGAAAACGTGTTGTTACGTCTCCTCGCATACATTTTCACTGAATCATCGAAGGAGCTCTCTCTCTCTCTCTCTCTCTCCATATGGATTTATTCAATGCAAGACCTCTATTTTTATTTTCATTGTAACGTATAAAAAAATAAAATAAAAAAATCCGACCGAATGGAAAATAAATGTTCACGCGAGAAAGAATTGACACAATCAGAAAATGATATTAATAACAATGATGATGACTAAGAAAACGATAAGAAAACTAATAATGAAAGAATTCTCATCAAGAAAAAATGAAAAAAGTCACGTTGCCAACTAGATATGTATATGTCCTATAGTTGACTTATTAACGATTTATGTGGGTTCGCGGTGTACATAATTACAGAGCTCATTGGCTCGCGGGATTGCGTACGAACACGCGAGAAAAAATTGAGAGAAATGCGAATGCTCGATGTTTCATCGAAATAAAAGCTGGGGGGAGTGTTCGATTGATGTCTGATGGATGCGTATATTTTCCATCATTCATTTCGCAATTTATTTCCATAAATATATGTATATATACTTTCAATATGAGAGAAAAATTTTCTACCGGTGGAAATATATTGCATCGGAATAAAAATCTCGACGGGATGCACCATCTTGGAGGCATAACCGTTATATTTAAATTATTATGTTTTCCCGCTTATACTTATATACACGTGAAAAACAATTGATTTGAATAGTTATAAGGGAAGATAAGATAGACTTACACAAACGTACACCATAACAGAATATTTTATGTGAAAAACAAAAAGTTGTTTCATTTTTTTAACGAAATATATTACTCTGTTAAAAAATGTGTTTTAACTTTTTATTTCAGTTTATATGCATTAAAATAAAATTTTTTTATTTTATAACAAAATATTGGATTGATTTGAAGACATTGAATTGTTATTCTACAAGTTAATACGATTTTTAAAATGACATTAGTTATCGTCATCATTTATTTGGTTGAGTCAAATAAATTTCAGTTGAAAGGACAATAAACGAATTCTTCGTCTCCGTATATCTTTAACATTTTTAATGTTCAAAACAGAGCAATTGTTCTGATTATATACTTTTGTCATTTTTAAATAATAAATATTATTGTTTTATTGTACATGAAAAAAATCGTAAAATTTTTTAATGAAAAACCTTAATAATTATTCTTTTATGAAATCTCTTAGTTTATTCGTATATAATATTTTATATCGACCATAGTGCATGAATTTCAGTGAAAATGGTTATTCTGATAGAATAAAATAACGGAACGAAAAAAAACGGAAGCGCTAAAGAAATTGAATTATCTCTTGGGTGCTGAGGACTCTCGTCTACCGAGCACAAATCTCCGAGTCACGAACACGAGTTGCGTGTATACGCACGCAATGCTCTCCAGTGCATCCGAAAAGTCATGATAATAATAATAATTGTAATTACAATAATAACAGGTTTCCGTTCTCGACAAAACTTTGAGACCATTATAACCAAAGAAATTCGGTATTGTGCGTATACACTCCAAGTTACGGTAATTTATGCTTACAAGAACAATAAAAAACAAATAATGGCTGCAAGAAGAACCATTAAGAGGCAAATTAGATTTTTTGTTCGTTTTTTTTAAATTGAAAAATTACTCTGTTTTTCATGCTTTTTTTTTGCCTGCACAAATGAGGGCGAAATACTCGTAATATTATTATGAACTAATTAATATTTTTTCAATAAATAATTGTATAATATTAGACAATAAAATATTTATTAAGGTTTATAGTGGGCGCATAACATGAGCTTTAGTAGATTTTGTTCAAAATTTGTATACATTTTTTTTAACGTCATATTCTCTTGCGTATTGAATATTAAGAAAATTAACGGTAAAAAACTCGAGATATTTTTCGTAAGAAATTACATTTTCTGTCATAAGAGCATATGATAAAAATTGCACTTTTCAATAACAAATATCTCGACTTTCAGACTTTTTAAATGTGAAGTCTCCTAAAATTTTGCACACATTTTTATAAATCAGTTCTTTTTTTCAAAAAAAAATAATCGAATAAATTTTGTTAATTACATTGCAAAAGTACATTTTATCTTGAATGACCTTGAATTTCGAGTATGTGTTCTTTTTCAGTACGCTCCCATAAAAGTCCATGTTAAATATTGCGATTTTCAATTCTAAATATCTTGAAATCTAGATGGTGAACCTTCTTAAAATTTTGCAGTTCTTTATTGTACTTCAAAGAAGCTTTCTCAAATTAAAAAAAATCCTAAGATTATGATTTTTTAAATTTTCATACATACGTAGAAAGTACAAGTCTCCATGGATGACCTTGAATTTTAAATATGTTGTTCTTGAAACAATTTGCAACAACTTTTCTCAATAAACTTAAGCTCTAAAACCACATGATATGGAGATAAATTGAAATAAAAACTTTTCATTTGACTGTACCCATAGAAGTTTCTTAAGGTATAGTATACTGTCGATACTGCAAGAATCAAATGTACACATCGTCATGTTTAACTCACGTAGTATTTAGAATAGGCAACGTCGCGACAGAGTGAGAGAGACAGAGGTTGCCTATTTTATTCGAGAGTGACGTGCATGGTTATGTACGGCAAATTGAAATTAAATAGTTTTAATCATGTCAAAACCACAGTTTTAATCATGTTACAGAATCTTTTACTTTTTCGAAAACCAACAAAAAAAATAACTCATAAATTATTGTATTGAGTTGACAAAATATAGCTGTGTTAATAAAACATTGATTATGTTACTATTAATAAATAATCTTTATGAAGTATACATTTCCATATTTCATTTATTTTTAAATTTCGCGCACATTGTAACCTCTTTACGACGTTGACACGTCTATACTGAACTACGATGTAAAAGTACATTTGGAATATTTATTTGTTAATTACTACTATACCATGCTCTGAGCCTGTATTTTTAAGCATTTAAAATGTTCCTTATAATATTTTCTCTTATTATACCAATTTTTATTGAAACCTGAACAGTACTTTTTGAAAAATTTGATGAAAACACTCTGATTTCCCATAAGACTAAATTTATGAAATTACAAATACCAATATCGTTTTTTTCTGATTCTCTGTAGTCCTTTAAAAATTGAACTGAATCTTTTTCTTAATATAATCTACCACTACACCAAGTTTTATCAAATTCTGAACGGTAATTCTATAATCGACAGTACTATACGTTAACTATATAAACACTTGATATGATATCAAATAGGAAAAAACTGAGAAGAAACTTTTTAATTGGATTATTGTCACAGACCAACTTTATACATTTTTATGGGATGTTTTTAAAAATAAGTTTAATGATGTATATACCTATACAAAAAAAAAGAATTTGGCATCTTTATTGCAATTTTTTGCCTTCAAGAAGCTTCATATATTCTCGTTACCGTTTTGATATATTTTCATAAAAGTTTACGCGCTTTACGGGGTGAATCGTTGCGTTAAAAAGTTACGGTTCGCGTGGTCCTCTCGCGCGGTGTGATTTTTTTTAACGAGCCTGTGCACATTATTAGCCGTCCCGGTGCAACGTCGTATACGTCACGGTATACACTAAAAGTGGCTTCATATACGATCGGTTAAACGTCGCAACTGCGTGTACGCCACTTTTTTCCACTTTATCGTCTCGGAAACGAATGAGCAACTGAATAAAACCAAAATACACGGTTTCGTAAAAAATATATATACTAGGACGAAAATCCTTCCTTTGACCGAAATGAAAAATCAAATTAAAATTTACTAAAAGTATATAAATTTTTTTTACAAAATGATTTAGAAAAAAATTCCAACCTAAATATTGTTGGATAATGAAATTTGTAGACATTTTTCCTCGACGCAAATCGACGAAATAAAAATAATGTCTCGTCAAAGTGAAAATAAATATTTCTTCGTACTTTGACTAAAATGAAAAATCAAAATAAAAATTATTAAAATAAAATTTACTAAAAGTATCTCAATTTTTATTTACAAACTGATTTTCAAAAATTACAACATAAATATTATTAGATAATGAAATTTGTAGACATTTTCCCTCGACGCAAATCGACGAAATAAAAATAATGTCTCGTCAAAGTGAAAATAAATATTTCATACGTTTTGACCAAAATGAAAAATCAAAATAAAAATTATCAAAATAAAATTTACTAAAAGTATCTCAATTTTTATTTACAAAATGATTTTAAAAAATTACAACATAAATATTATTAGATAATGAAATTTGTAGACATTTTCCCTCGACGCAAATCGACGAAATAAAAAAAAATGTCTCCTCAAAGTAAAAATAAATATTTCTTCGTACTTTGACTAAAATGAAAAATCAAAATAAAAATAACTATAATAACTATCCCATTTTTTTTACAAAATATTAGAAAATGAATTCCAACAAAGATTTTATATTATAATATTAGATACATGAAATTTGTCCTCGACGCAAATAGACGAAATAAAAAAAATGTCTCATTTTAAAGTGTAAATAAAAATTTCTTCATATACTGCGGATGAAGAGATTCAATTTTTACGAGTAATCTCCGCAGAGACGAAAATTTTTGTTTGTATAATGAAAGATGAAAATGTGGAAAAATTGAAAGTTCCGAGTCATCGTGTCTGTTGAAACTGTCACAACCGCGAGAAACTTTCGAGAAAAATGTAATTCACGAGACCTCTTGTGACGAGAAAGTGTGCGATCGATGTAATGTTTCTCGAATAGCCATAAATTAGTGGGTCAGCATGTCAATCGCGGAGATAAAAAAGAAAAGCAAAAAAATAGACGAAGACGAAATCTTATCGGACAAAAAGTATGCGGTGGAGTGATCTCATTTTTTTTTACAGTATTTTTTTCAGTGACGATAAAAAAAGGGAACGCGCCAGTTTTTTTCGTGTCATGCACAAATGCCGTGCGGATATTTCAACGTTTTTGCCATAAACGTCACTCCTTGCCTTTTTTTATCGAACGTTAAAGTCAAGAGTGTATTTAACTCTTTTTTGCATTTTCTTACATACTTTTTGCTACAATCTTAATCCCGTAATTACAAAAAAAAATATGCAAAATTATTAACGGATTCAGTAATTATTTTATTTAGAACAATAAAACTATATTTTCAAAATAAAATAAAAATAATTATTTTTTTTTTGAGAGTAAACACAATAAAGTATATTTTTACTGATTTTATCTGCTAAAATGTAAAAATTTCTTAATATATCACGAGGAAATAAAAGTTTATTTCTGTTCGGTGGCTGGTAGAAGCAAAAGTTGGAAGGGCGAAGAGCTCAATGAAGGGGAGCCAAACCGAGCAAATCGATCGCAAAGCACGTGCGAGACAGGAAATATATATTTGCGCACTCATAATTTATACGTGTACTTATATACATGAAAATTCTCGTAACTCGCTTTGGGGCAGGTCAGTTACCGTGCCATTCAATTCTATGCTCCAACGCTTGCGCTAATTTAAAATAATAATTGAAACGACCATTATCAAATGATTATCGCATAACGGTTAAGCTCAAATTCACACATCAAACTCTAATATAATATCAATTTCTGAACTGAAAAAAGTCTATTTTTAACTAGACTTTCAAATATTTTTCTCTCAAAACTAAGTCCAAAATTATCAAGAAAAAAGTATCAAATAATCGTTTTTCTCATGATTTTATTACCAAAACTTGCAGGTAAATTTTTTTCTCTTTCTATAATTGAAACGATGGAAAACGAAAAATGAATTTAATGACGTCTACTCACAAGATTAAAAATGAACATGTAAACACGACGAAGCACGAGAACTTATTGATCCTCAATTGCAATTTGAGATCAAAACAGAAGGAGAATTGTTATTCGTCAATTTTTTTAGATAATTTTGTCACTGTGCACTGTGGAGGAGGAGGAGGAGACACACAATCCGGTAGGATCGACACTCTGGGCGACTGGTAGTAAACTAAACAAGTGAATATTATGGAACGTGAGCCGAGGGCAAGTGAGTGAATGATCGTAAGGTTGTGGTGGGCTCGTGAACATACACCGAGGCATCCGATTGTGTGCACGAGAATCGTCCGGTGGAAATGGAAAGACGAGTCTTGTGATACTTGTAGTTTACGCTTACAGGTCGTCTCAAAATTGATATAAAATAAACGTCCCAATAGTTGGACAATTTTTACTATATTCTTTTTAATATTTCAATGATTTATTTATCAATAAAATCGTATGGATTATTTTTCCTGTACAAAGAGGTTTATTTTTCATAACGTTAATTTATTGAAACAAACTCGCTCGACAGTGTCGATTTTCTGTCCAACTATTGGGACATTCTACATATTTAAACATTCAAGTATTTATTTACTAGAAATATTGTCTAAATTTAACACATAAAATGAGTTTTTGTTCGCTTAAATATCAGACAATAGTCAAGATATGAATTTAAGGAAAATTTTTTTGTTTAAATATTTTTTAAAATAAAGATACAGTATGAATACTCTTAGCTGTCCAATTATTGGAACGTTTACCTTACGATCAAAAACTTTCCAAGTTTTTTAATAATATAATGAATTTAAATTATACGTCGGAGCGGATTGTCATTAAATGAATTTGTTGTTTAATTTGTTGTACTGCTAGAAATGCGTTATTAAATAAAAATCATAAAACAATATATTATTGTATAGAGTTCATGAAACTTTAAAAAAAGAACTTTATAGATCATCGACCATTTGAATGAGAATTTTATTTTAAAAATGTGCAATTTTATCATCAGGGAATTTATGGTGGAATGCTCAATTATTTTGATTAAATTATAAATGACTTTATTGACACTATTAGATAGTTGAGAAGATTTTTGGTTAATTTGTAAAATTGATTATTAATCATTCATGTGCAGTCGAAAAAAACTTGGGTTATCGAAGTAACTACTGAAATATATTCAATTTGAATAGAAAAATTCTTGTTTATACCTCAAATGACAAAGTCAACTATGACCAATTCAAGTAACCAACTTTCAACGACAAATTTTCCACGCATTTTCTTTAAGTACTCAAAATAATATTTAAAAATCAATTACTTTAAATATTAAATAATTAATGACGAAAAATCTTTCCTTTAAAAAAATAGTTAATATATTAACTATGAGTAGCACCACGACAAATTTTACAATACACTATAATCATAAGAGTGTAAAGATAATTTTTAAATGAAAGAACATATCATTTTTTAAATTTTACTTCAGTCTTGTCTTTATTTTAATCTACCTTATCCTATATATTACATAATCGAATGCAGTTCGAAAAATGAGCACATCACATCAAGTGCATTTCGTGAAACTGCATATAGAAATAATTATTTGTTGTTATTATAATGAAAAATGTAATTTTTAAGGTATTTAGATACCAATAGAAATATCAAGACTCACGTTTCAATATATATTTTCCTGGTTATCCAAAGTATAAATACATATAAATATACACGCTTATAAAGTAGAGACTTTCACTCCTCGTCAGCCACGCGCTGGTGAGATACTACCGTCAGAATCTACCTAAATAAAGAAGAGCAAAAAAAAAGGTTGTGGTGCGGAGCTTGACGAGAGAAAGGCCGTGAAAAATTCTTATCCGTCAAAAGCACTTCCGAATAAGAGATCAGAATAAAAAGAAAAAAAAATATTCCTGATGTACGACGTCAAAAGTCTCGATTTAATATTTCATTTATATGTGATTATTACCGGCGTTTCGAGAGAGACGGAATTTAAAAACATATACGGAGCAAGCACGTAAAAAAACAGAGGCCTATTTCGTTAATCGTTTCTTACGAGTCTCCTCGTGCGATGAGATCACATCGAAACTAAACACTCGATGATATCACTCTCACGCGAATGTCCTCAAAGACTTTTTTCATCGCACAAAACACGTGTAGCTGTTACGCCTCTCTCGTCCGTCTTAAGGAGGTTGGCTGTAGCCATTTGTAAATGGCGAAAATAAATGAAGTTTTACGTGTTAAAAGTATAGGGAATCGAAATTTGTTAAGAACACGATG
>JAPYYW010003365.1:0-15293 GCA_030522545.1 Cremastinae sp. A BG-2022a
TGTAAAATCATCAGTTGAAATTTCTTGAGACAGAATTTATTCAAAAATTGCACAAATCTTCGTTAGCATTGTGTTAACGTGTTTGCAAAATTTAAAAAGATTTAACCATGTAGTTATTTAGATATTAATTTTTAAAAATTGCTATTGTTAACATGGGCTCTTATGGGAGATTCGAAAAAGCAACGACTTTCCATGTATAATATCTCGATTTCTAGATGGTGAAGCTTCGTAAAATTTGACACATGTTTTCATATGACATTAAAGAAGACCTGTGCTAATTTTTAAGAAAATCTGTCTCAACACGCTTTTGCGGTTGTACTACCTTAAAATGCATTTTTATGGAATTTATATAGTTTTTGAGACTCAATTTTCAGAAACATCCTTAGATAAATAATAAAAAATTTTACAGGTTCTGGAAATAGTTAGTTCACAAGGAGGACTCGAGAGTTACGCCGATAGACAACCGCAGGGGTACAGCGAAGAGAGCGCGAGAGGAGCTCGAGCGGATTTGTCACGTAAAGTACAACGCCTTCGTTTTCATTCCCAGTGTCAACCGTCGGGGTCATGTCCAATAGTCGCGCCTCTCTGCAAGGTTTGTTTTTTATCTTGTTCTTTTTTTTCGTGTAATATTTTTAGTAAAATATATTTTAGTAATTTGGAAAAATTTGTCACTTTTGCAGGTTCGCAGAACAAAATCGTGCCCTGGCATAAAAATTCAGAAGCCTATAGAAAATGTGACTGACAGTGTAGGGACAAAGCGTACGGAGGAAACTGGTACGCAAACGTGCACGGTTATACCTTATGAACATTTACTCGTTGGTATCTTGTCGCAGCGGACCAGCGATCAACAAAATCCTCAGAGACAGAATTCCGACTCGAGGCTGTCACCGAGTTCGATGCTTGACCGTTATGTCGAGGCCTGTGCACGCTTTAGTACTTTCTCTTATGGTGGTAAAACTCAACATTTTTATGCACTATTTCCTGTTCAAGTTGTTTCGAGACTAAATCAACAAGAAACTTTTATCATTTTTCGACTTCTTATTAGGTTTTACTACGTAATTTAAATATATTTTCAGAAAAATCTCGACCGAAATCAAGAAAAAAAGGTCAAGAGGATGATACAAATGATGAAATAACGGATGAAGGTGGACTCGATGCGGTTACGGCGAACCAGCAACTACAGCTCATGCAGATGCAGTTGCAATTTGAACGTCAACGAAGGGAGGTCCATGCTGAACGCAATCGTAGATTACTTGGAAAATTAAGAGATTCCCGAGCTCTCGAAGAACACAATACCGCACTGGTAAGTAATGATTTTTTTTTAACTAAAATAACATACAAATATACTTGTTTTTTGAACAGACTGATAGATTGAGAATAGCGGAAAAGGAAATCGATTTTTTGAAGAATGAATTGGATAAAGGCAAAAAGGCAGCTCGGGATGCCGAAAATACGTACAGCGAGGCAATTCGCCATTGGCAATCGAAGGTAATGAGATTTTATTTTCATCGTACCATCAGTTAATTACAGAACTCGTACCAAAAGTTTTTTTTTTCTTTTTTGCAACCAGTGTTTGGACGAGCAGCAGCAAAATCGAAGTTTGCGTAATCGTGTGGAAGCTTTGGAGCTCGAAGTGAAGAATGAAAGGAAAAAAGTAACGGAGCGCGAGCAACAGAGTCGGGCGGCAGAGGCGGCATTCTTCGATGCAGCTCATCAACTGAAAGGTGCTCTCAAAGCAGCAAGTAGGAGCGAAGAACTCAAGCGTGTTCTAGATAACGTACAAAAGAGATTTCTCCTTCTGGGAGAGGTAAGAATAACATTTTTTTAAGACAATTTGTGTGTTAATGATATACAAAGTTTTTATTGATAATTAATTACAGGCTCAAACAAGAATGCAGGAAAGGAGCGTCGGTCCCGTACCTATGGCGAGACAAGAGGCTGCGCAGATACAACGGTCCTACAACGAAGAATTATCTAGTGAGCATATATTAAATATTTTTATACTCTCTATCAATAAGCAAAAAGAGGAGTTTATTTATATATACATTTAGTATGTAACAACAGAAAAAAAAATCAAATAATTATAGAATAGTATCACTTCGGGATATATTAACACGTGTTAAAAAGTACATTTTCGATGCAATTAGTCTCACAAATGAATCCGTCAGGTGCCACTCCACTTACTCAAATCCCAAGTATAAAATGTGTCTGCATATTCCCGTTTGACTGAAAGAAAAATGATGTCAAAATCAATTTTTAATGAAAAATATTTATATTTAAAGGTTTGCGACGTCTATTGGACTCGCGCGCCTCTCAGAACGAGGCGCTGAAGGTTCGTCTCGGCGAGCTCGAGAGCCGTGAAGCCCGCAAAGAAGCACAATTGGTCGATCAGCAGCGGATACTCCAGGAGGCGAAGGAGCGCCACGAGTCGGAATTGCGAGCGGTCGAGTCCAAGTATAAGGCGCAGGTAGAGATAAATCTGTTGCTGGAGAGTCGTATTCTCGAGTTGCACGGACATCTGGAAGTCGCGACTTCGTCGGCATCGCCGAAGGAACGCTCGCCGCCCCTTTCCGAAAGTCTCGCCTCGTCGAGCGAGGGCAGTCTCGCTTTTCATTCCGGGACCGGAATAATGAGCGACTGCTGTGACTCGGCCGGGGAAATACCGAATCTCCAGGCAATCGTCGAGCCCGCACCGTCGTCGTCGTCGAGTCAGGCGACGAGCCCGTCACGCTCGCGACGCGATTGAGAACGAAACGCGATAACGCGGAGCGAGTGAGAAGGTTATTGTGAAACGAAAGTGAACAATACACGTTGATGAGGTCTTTCGTGCCATGCGCACTCTCCTCAATCGCTCGTTAACGAACCTGTCGAAATATGCAACTTGTTGAAAAAGAAAAGATTGAGAGTTACGCGTCAACAACGGGAGAAATGTTATTATCTAGTAGTTTCTAATCGAAATAGAAAATAACCATCAATTTGTGAATGAAAATAACGTACAAGAGATAACAACCAATTTAACGTTTCGCAATTAAAAGACGAGATAATCAAGTGATAAGACGACGAAATGCACACGCTCGAGCTCTCTCTCTTTTTCCTCGGCCAGTGTCTTTTTAATACCGCTCTCTTCATCGTTGAGCAAGATATAAAACCGCATCGCTGGCGGTCCCGCAAAGCTTCTTCACGACGAAATTCAGTCCGAATAAAAAGAAAAAAAAGTTGAAATATTTTGTCAGCAATTAAAAATGATCGGCTGTTGATTACTATCATCGAACGCATTCCCGACCAATCTCACCGTTCCCACTTCTCTCTCTCTCTCTCGAAATTTTCAAACCGGCTCGATATATATATATTAAAAAAAACGAACAAATTTATTTTTAACGACGCGTAAAACGACACTGACAGTATAATTTAAAGTACAAATCGTTAAAATTCCTTAACGCAATTTAATACTGGGCAACTAAGTTTTCTGTCGGCAGTATTACGCTCGAACTAAAAAGTTGGAGGTTTCGCAACCGAAGAAGAAAAAAGACGAACAAATATAGGAATGCCTATAACGTGTCATGTGGTCCGCTCGATTATAGTGTCACGATTAGTGTCAGTGTACGATATCGTCGATATCGATAAAAAATATCAAAAAAATATTAAATTTTCAAAAATCTCGTACGGTCCGTTAGAGACGAGAATCTAATTTCGCTATAAAATTTTATCCGTGCTTTGGTTAAAAAGTACGACTTGAAGATCGGGCACTCGTGCCGCTTAAAAGTAAGAGAAACATGAATTGGCGCTCTTGACGTATTTGCGTGATCGTCGCCAATAGATTTTCGGTCCCGGCTATTATCGTCGCGTCTGAGTAACGGGAATGACCCGAGTTCGAATCCACCGTGACCGAAACGGACCACAGTTAAATATCGAAAACGAACAAATGGTAATAAAAGGATAAGGCGACGCGTCAACATTCAATCAAGTTCAATAAGTCTGAAGCTCCTGGCTCATCGTCATGAGAATCGCGTCGCTTGGCGTTGCGTAACTCGCGAGATCTGGAATAAAGGAAAAAAACACGAGGGAACAAGTGGAACAGCGGATTAAAAAAAAAATCATTCAATTTTATATTACGAGTATATATCATGGTAATTGAGATCACGGAATTAGGAGCATGCGGAAGAGCTCATTGTTTTTCCTTACGGTTGTGTCCCTGATGAACGGGATACGCTTTGGCCTTTCTCAACAGCAATTGAAGGATCCAGTAAACGGTCAACCAGACGAGAGCGCCGGCCGAGAATGCGCGGAAAGTAACGACTCCGCCGTAAGAATCCATTAATTTACCGCACAATAAACTGCCGAAAGCGACGCCTGAGAAATAACGAAACAAATGAAAATAAATAAAAATACTTTTTTAGGGTTTATGAGAAATAGAGAGGAAAATTTAGGCTGACCGATTCCTTCGAAAACTGCGCCAACGAGACCCTGCATCGTCGCCCTCGTACCCGACGGTGCAACCTTGTCGCCGTACGAGACCATGGTCGGCCAACAGAGACCGAGAGTCGGCCCGTGGAGAAATTCAACGAGCAAAATGAGCCAGGCTTTCGATATGAGGCTGTAGGCCATAAATCTGACCGCGTAGATCAGTAAAACGAGGCTCATTACGTTTATATGGCCAAGTTTCTTGAGTACTCTGCCGGACAAAAAGTTGAACGGTAATTCACCGAAAAAACATTGTACACCGGTTATGAGACCCTGAAGGGTTTTCAGCCAAGTTATTTCCGGTCCCTTCGCCAATTCTTCGGTGTACCAGAATAAAAAATTCCACACAACGCTGGTGCACATTCCAGCGCCAATGCACCAAAATCCGAAAACGAGAACTCGACCTTCCCGTCCAACCGCGCTCAACTCCCAGAGAATCGAAGTCTCACTTTCCGTGTTATTTACAAATTTCTGTAATAAAATTTTAAAAATATTTCGTTACATTCGCCTTCAAATTTGTAATTCGAAGAAGACTATGCTTCGAACCTTCTTCAATGTCGCAGATACGAGCATGTCTAGCAACATGATGACCAACATTAGGTAAAAAATACAAGTGTAATCTTTCTCGATGCCACCGCTGCTAAAAAGGTCGACGAGGTAGCCAGCGCTTATACAAAAAATCCCGAATCCTATGCTGCCCCACATTTTTTGTTTTCCATATTCCTTTTGACACTCCTCGCCTATTAAAAAAAAAAAAGAAAATAATGTTCCATGCTGGATTTAGTACAGATCCTAAAATCGATCATTTGTCGCTGTTATTTTCGTACCGAGAAGGTCGAAGCAGATCGCATCGGCGATGCTGACAACGACTCCCATTCCAATCCAGCCGAGGATCGCGGCCCACAAGAACATGTGAAATTGATAAGTCCTCGAAGCGAAGGGACTGACGATCCTTTGGAGCAACTGTTTGAGCGCGGGAACGTCCTTGCACTCTGTCTTACACGACGTAAATAAATGGGAGTTGCACACGGGCTTGTGGACGATTCCGTCACTGAACGTCACATTTCGCACGCGAACATTGACGCATTTGCCCACTGGTAAATCTTGATCCATGCTGAATGATGCATCAAAGTCAAACGTCGCGTTTCCAGGCACACTCGAATTGACGAGATCACAGTACCGTTGCGCTTGCCATCCGTTGCAAAGTTCATTGTAAGTTGTTGCAGTCACGTTGCAACTTAGCTGAAGCGAATAAACATTCAAATTTAGTACAACTTTAAAGAAAGAGTGATCATTTTCAAACGAAAGTATGTAAAAAAAAACTAACATGACACATTGACCTCGTTGGATTTTGAGAGACAGCGGCTTGCAACAAATTTTCAGGCAACTCCGTTTCAGAACAAATTTCCATGAAAGCTGCAGCATTGTCACAAGTTACGTTTACCGGAGCCGCAATGCGAACTTCAGGAACAAAATTGATGAGAAAAAGTCCTACGGCGACTATGGCTTGAAATATGAGAAAAAAAACTTTGTGCTTTCTGTATTTGTCCGCCAAGGCTCCGAACAGCGGTTTGGCAATTATGAAGGAGATTGGCAAAACCGAGTACATTTGGCCAGTCAAAAAACCGGAGAATCCCAACTGTTTTGCTATCGTAGGTGCAAAAGTGACAATGGGTGCCGTAGCTGCAACATAAATGTCAATAAATTGTTACGTCAATAAAGTATCTTGCGACAGACAAAAAAATGCCCAATAATGATAGAATTTTTGCTTTTTGTTGGATCAATAAGTACCTGCATTGAAAAGAAAATAATGAGCCTTCATAGGCGCCAATTCCCTGTTAACTCGATCCATGACTTTTCTGACGATTTTCCGTGTTGTATCTTCAACAGAGTTTACTCAGACTATTAGCTTTTTTTCTCCAACTCGGGGAGATGATAAGAGGCCGACAAAGATAGCGACCTTTGTTCCGTACTAAATGCGGCACACACGGCTCAACGTTGATCTCGAGTTATAAAAAAATATAGCTTTTGTAATTGCACAAAAATTTATATTGGCGGTATTCAATCGCTTTGACTATTTTTACAGGAACCGCCCCCCTTTCTCACTCGAATATGTAACACAAGAAGGTTTTATTTCGCGCGTTTTATGATACTCAGAAAAATGAACGGCTCATCGCACACGCACGTTTCCCGATAAAATCACTTACAATACGATAAACTAGCACTTATTGTATGATTATTTATTTACAAACGGGACTGACTTGTATATTCGTTGTTACACGGTAAGCGTAGAAAAATAAATTTTCAGTTTATCATCGCACTTTAAAATCATGTTTATGGTCTGCTAATTCATTAATGCCTGCAAGTTAGTTTGAGCGTGTTTTTTCCCATCTACTTTAAACTACATGTTTCTTGGCATAATAGAGGTGCTATTACATGTGCTGCACGCTCTGTATGTGCAGCAGATATTTTGCGCGTGCGCACAGGTGGTGGGGATGAGTTTTCCCTCCAGTGCGCATGCGCAAAGCAACTTTGTTGCTGCTGCACGCACATACATACGTGTAGCAAAAGTTTACGAATAGCTCAATCATCGAGGGGTGTTAGTAGTGTGGGAAATGTTATCGTGTGTGCATCATCCTCATATTTATTACTATTATTTTCCGGTATTTTTTGACACAACAATTTCGAGTAAAATGACTTTACAGTGATTTATACATCCGGAACAACTCGTATTTGTTTTGCGTAACGATTCGCTCGTGTTTTACAGTTTCTAGGAGTACTTAGACGTCAAGCTCGTTACCGATGATACGACTACGTACGAATATGTCCGTATGTAAATTCGGAGCTCATTTACTCGTGAGAAATCATGCACAAGAGAGCGATGTCGTAAATTAATTATGGCTGATCGATCGATCTTCGCAATAAGTGACGATTCTGTTATCGATTGGCCACTCCATTCGTATCAACACCAGAATGAAGGTTATGCATTTGACAGTTCGGAGCGATAGGAATATTCGTCGATGGAACACTCGAAAGATCTCTTTTTGAAAGTTCTCACGAATTCCTTACAGGTAAACATTTACGTTCAATGCTGTACTTTGTATTTGATAATAGATAAACTCTTGTTTAAGATCGTTAAAAAAAATAAAAATCTGTATTTGGCGGTATGTTTGCTTCACATTTTTAGAGTATTTAAAGAAAAACTCAAAAGACATATAATCTTGGATTGGACTCTTGTTTTTTTTTCTTCCAAACCACCTTAGCATATATGAAAACGATCAATGACAAAGTGACTCCATTACAAACAGATATCATGATATATTCTTACTTGGATTATGAGACCTGGTGTTACTGGGTCGTGACGGCTGGGGTCCTGTTCTCATTCGTTGGTTTCCTCCTGGCCTGCATTTGCAGCTGTCGACGGCACGAAAACAAGTACGACTGTTCTATTCTGAAACAAAAAGTAAAAAAATAGAAAAATTTAGTTATCCATGAGTATCGTCCGATTTTGTGTGTCAGCGATCCAAAAGTAAAATACATCCACATTGCTCCAGAAACTCAATGAGACACTTGTCACAGAGCATCTCTTTTTTTTTTTTTTCTTCTTTTTCAACGAAAAATAAATTATTCCCGAATATAGTAAAAACAAAATAGGTTTTTCGATTACGATAAATCTGTAACAACAGGAGCGAGTTTCTGGGGCTTTCGGGTATGGTTACAATCACCAATCATGCGGAGAGCGAAGAATTCGACAGGCCGACAACTTTGGATTGCTCCCAAATAGTTACGCAGGATGCCGTGGATGGCGGAAAAAGGTTTCAAGACCAGAACCCCATGCCCCAGCATTAACAGCATGCACTTTGCTTGAAATTTTTATTCTATTATCCTCTGAGTGTGTCTCGGCTTAGATTCGACTATTTTACGAAAAATAATACCTCCTTGTTATGAAAAATAAAAAAAAATCAATTACTCTAGTTAAGAACTTCTTAATATGGTGAGAGTGACTTTTTTTCCTGGGAAAAAAACTTGTATTGGAAATAACTCTTTTAGCATCGAATCACTTCGTTCGCGATTATTAAATTCCACAATGGTGGATTGTTCGACAGAGTCAGCGGGGCGAATCGAAGTCTTCCGGATATACCGAGGGACAAAAATGTCGGGAGAGACGGCGAAGTCGAGTCGGCGCCTCAGGACGTTATTTACGAGGCGACGGAAATAATCGGGGATCCCTCGGAACTTTACGCGACTGTCCAGGATAAGAATGGTATCTTGATAACTGTTTAATTTACTTTTATCCGTACCTTATCAATTTACTTTCCTTCAATCATTGGTTTTTATCGCAGTCGACAGCAAGAGAGATTTCGATCGAGATGCCCGAACGAATGGCCAAGAAACTTCGTCGATGCTAGAGGACAGCGTCTACCCGTACGCAAGACTGAATAATTTACAATCCACTAATGGTGAGTATCATCGAAACAAACTATTTTTTAATCACGAAAAAAATTTAATGACTACATTTTCTTTCTTCACAGACGAACACCCTTACGCACAAGTTCAAAACGTACAAAAAACTGAATATAATCAGCAAAATAGGTAAATTTATTGTTAATAATTTTGAAAATGAAATCGTGAAAATGATCGCAATTAATCTGGATCTGTTGATCTCGTAGGAACAATGCCGGCCAATTTGTCGATAAAAATCAGGCGTCTACGTCGAGCGTTCACGCCTCGAGTGCTGGAAATCCGGTGGCTCCTCCGAGGACGCGTCGCTCCTCGTCACACAATTCTCTGCTCAACACCGAGGCGAGCTGCGACATTCAAGCGGCCAACGCGATCACCGGAGGCGTTCAGGCTAACCAGGATTTGCCTTACATGACTCCACCCATACTTCTGCCTTTGCCTCGGCCACCTCCGTCCCAGCAGAACGTTCCGCACCAACATTTCAGCGGCGATTCCCAAGATTCCAGTGAGCAAATAACCCCAATATTCTTTTTCTATAGAAGCCTTCGTGCCTCCAATCAATAATCCAACGCGACATTTTTTCACGTTCTTTGAAACAACATTCGAAATATTTATCCAAGTCTCATGTTTGTAAAATATAGCTCATATGTGCTTAATAAATTATTTTTTATAGAGGGCTACACGAGTATAAGTGTACGCGAGCCACTGGCGAATATAATCGCCCAGACGAAAGGATTGCACCAAAATCGTCAGGGCCCTCGTCCCTTGACGGATCCACATTACGCGACCGTTTCCGACGATTCGGGTACGATTTTGAATTTGTACAATTTTTTAAAATTTTTATCTTATAAACCAGTCTAATAATGTGCACGTTCTTTTATTTTCGATATAGATGAGATGTACGCCGCGATTGACGAACAGGACAAAGTGTACACGAGCGGGAGCGAGACTTATGCTCAGATTCAACCCATGACGAACGAAGCGACGAGACAACCGCAAACGGAACAGCAAGCTGCGAATCCAGTGCCAGTGAGGAGCTGCACCGAAGAACCGGGTGTTCCCGCCGCTCCTCAACCACCGAGCGTCGACAGCTTGCGTCACGTTGCGCACGCTCACTCGAGACAAGGTCAATTTTTATATGTAAATTCAAAAATAAATATAACAATATACCAGTTTTTTTATATATAAAAATTTAACTTTCGAATGTCTGTGTCCACAAAACTCGGAAAGTTAACGATGGATTGAATTAAAATTTTCAGTAGACAATGCATTTTAACAGAAGTATGTTTGTATGTACTTTTTGTTCCGAAATTGCAGCGGAAAGAGAGCATTTTAAAATATTTGACAAGTTACTATCTAAAGATAGTTATCACATCTTAAAAGATGTGATAACTTTTTAAATATTTGATATATTAACATAATTCTAGCGCCACTCTCTTCGTTTTGCAAAAATTTTTGAAAATGACTCTTAACATGGAGTTTATTTCGTCAAGAGAAAGGAAATCCATATTGAAAGAGCCAAAAAACTGACTTTTGGATCAGTTTTTTCAATTTTTCAATAGTAATTCGTGAATTGCGCCCCGAATAAGTAGTATTTTCATTATCTACGGGAAATTTCCGATCGAATAAGGTATTGAAATCGATTTTAAAAAATTGAAAAATTTTTGCGAATTTTTGACCCTTTCCATTTTTTCAAAAATCTTCAAAGCGTCATAACTTTTTGAAAAATTGATATAATAACGTGATTCTTGCGGCATTCGCTTCGTTTTGCAAAAAACTGTAAGAATCACACATAATAAAGTTGATTTCATCGAAAAAAAGAAGAGATATCGCTAATTGAAATTTTCATGGGTCCACGAGACCCAGTGTGACTCGCCAAATTTTTTTAAATTTTGTTTTATCGATTTTAAGAGCCTATTCGATCGGCAATTTCCCGTAGATAACAAAAACGATAATTATTGAGGATGAAATCCAAGAATTCATACATAATTTTAAAACAGTGTGTAGAAGAGAATTTGAAAAAAGAGAAAAAGAATAATAATTCAAGGCGAAATCCAAGAATTCATATTGAATGAGCCAAAAAACATAAAAAATTATAACAAGTATAAAAAAACATACTAAAAAGAAAAATGTATTCAGCTTCATCATCAAGCGCAACGAGTTCAGTGGCAAATCCAGGATCGCCGAAGCCGGAGAAGCGCCAGGCGAATTCGCCGCTCCCGCCGCCACCAGCGTCGCTGGCGGGGCCGTCGGAGGCCGGGAGCGAGGATTTTTACGCGTCGGTCGAGAAGCGTGGCAAGAGCGACGAGCGAACGAGGTCGAGCATATCATCGGGAAAATCGTTGGAGGACATGTACGCCAAAGTGATAAAGAAGAAGCGCGACGTCGAGGACGGTGTGTTCGACGGGCCGTCGGTCGGGAGCCATAACCCGGAAGTAACGGGGACGAGCAGCCGGAAGCTGAGTCTCGTGGAGGTGAGTCGAGCCTCTTGGTCGAGCCACGACTCGGTGGAGATTCAGAAACGGGAGCCGGAGGCGTCGGAGGCCCAGGCGAGCGTCCCGAGCTCGTCGGACGTCGGGACGGGCGAGTCGGAGGCGAAAGCGACGAAGGAGAGGTCATACGGGATCGAGAGCCAGCCGGAACGTTGTCCGGAGCCGAGCGAGCACGGGTACGAGGCTCTGGGCACCCGGAGAAAGTCAAAGCAGCCCGAGGACCCGAATTACGAGCTGCTGAGACCGCAGTTCTCCAAGTCGAGCGCGACGAGGAACGGGATCAACGCGCTGGCTGCGTACTCGGTGCCGTTCAAGCACCGCCAGGTGAGCAACGCCTCGAGCGAGGACCCAGGCTACGAGAGAGTCCGCTCGCGGCGACTCGTCGAGACGGATCAGGACACGGACTCGGAGCCGAATTACGAGAGCATGCCGCACGAGCCCGAGCCAAATTACGCCTCGGTTTGCCGTCCCGGCGACAGCGACACGGATCCGAACTACGAGTCCGTGACCCACGGCGACCCGAATTACGAGAGCGTCCGTTACATCAGCGATCCGCCCTACGAGCAGGTTAACAGTTACAAGGGGAAGGACCGCGCCGACGAGACCGTTAACTCGGCGGGCAACGATCCAAA
Source organism: Cremastinae sp. A BG-2022a (assembly GCA_030522545.1). Classification (NCBI taxonomy): domain Eukaryota; kingdom Metazoa; phylum Arthropoda; class Insecta; order Hymenoptera; family Ichneumonidae; species Cremastinae sp. A BG-2022a. The sequence goes on from JAPYYW010003365.1 coordinate 12,047, forward strand.
CTACGAGAAGATCAATCGATCCTACAACGAAAAAATCGTCTACAACGACAGCGGGGATACGGACGACGAGCAGTACGTCCAGGTCTAATCCCGCTCGCGCTGCGTGTAAATACCTATAGCTCTTTTGTATCCCAGTTCAAACGCTTCATTTATCTATATTGACAAAGATTTATTAAATTATTACTTATTTATTAACGTTTTTATCGCATTCCACCGTGTTATCGTTTGCGCGCGGCAAACGCCGGGAGGATTCTCTATCGCGAACGAATCCCCCCCCCCCCCTACCGACGATCCATTCACTTTTCAATCGCTTCTTACCAAGTTGTGAGAATGGTTGTAAATACGCGCTCTCGAGGCTTGTTGGACTCGGAAACGATAAGGACGCCTAAAAACGGGTACGCAGCCTCCGTTCGCCAACGAAAACTACTAAATCGTAAGCTTCATCGATACATACACCTCGATATGTATCGAAAATACCGATATTTTGTTGATAGACATTTATTAACACGAATTCGAAACTCACCGAGTTCCAACGCGATATACCTTTTGTATCTTAACAGTATTGAGGATGCTGCAATAGAGTTGTGAATTTTTATACACAAATATATATATAAATATATATGTATTGAAAAAAAAAATTATGTATATCTCGGTACGCTGCTTTTTATACGAAAAAAAAAATAGCTTTTAGTAACGAAAAATAAAAAGAATTGTAACAAAAGACAATTTGAGATATTTACCTGTCCAGTCGTTTTCTTCTTACGATGTGCGATTCAGAGGGAAAATAACGAGAGCACGATATCTTTGGGTTCATCAATATAATGTGTATAATCCACTTTTTTTCATCGTCTCATTTGAGTCTATACGCTATCGTGCTAAGCCCGCTAGCACGATTTATCGGCGGTATAGTAAATATTCTTATAAATACAAAACGATAAGAATGTCGTGATTACGCTCTGAGAATTGTTCAGTCTCCTGCTTTGGGCGAGTGCGAGAGAGACAGACGAGAAATTCGACCGATTTCATTTTCTTTCTTTCTAGAGATTTATATTCGTAAATTTTAGCGTTTCAAAAAGGAAATCGTAGCTGCGTTGTTTCCGAGGGAAAACGAGTCGTGTCGCTCATCGCTTTCCAAACTTATCTAGCGTTTTAAAAAAAACGACGCGAATTGCTCGATCTCCGTCTCTCTTGCACCGACTAATTTCGAGACACTGACTCCAGCGCGATCTAGGAATTCGCGTTTGTTTCATATTTGGAAGGAGGTTATGCGTCCGCGGACCGGGCGAACACAGAGTCGTAAAAATTCACACACGACTCTGATACGTCGACTCTCCAAGGTTTATGCACTTTTGTTTTTTTTTTTTGTTTTTCTCGTGTTTTCATTATCTTTGCCTTCGTTACAATGATCGGTGACGAGAATCGGAGCTGGCGCGATGAGATATTTCAAACAAATCGATTGTCCATGATTTTTTCAACGGGAATAATGGACTCGCACGCGCGTCTATTCGCAGTTGTGAGCATCGTTTTAGTCCGCTTTTCCTCAAATTATCACGTGTATAATTATAAAAGTGCATACGCCTTCCCGCTTATTTTCTAATAGACAATACAGATATATTAAAATATTAATTTGGTGATTAATCGCATTTGCTCGTTTTTAAACGCTATTTACGTATGTATATCGCTTCTAAGTAAATGCTTCTTATTCTATGAGCGTCGTTGTTTTCAATGTTAGAGCTAGAGATTCATCTTTACAAACCCTCCAATATAAACTCATATTAATTTTCATCGAAAATACATATGTTTATGCGCGCGTGCCTCGAAGATCTTTGCGCCCCGATGCATAACCTCTGAAAAACGCGTACCATATATCCGATGAAAGAGAAAAAAGAAGAAAGAGAGACATCTCGAGTGAAAAAGAAGAAGAAGAACAAGAGGTATTTTTTCGGCGCTTGATTTTTATTGTCCTTCCGGCGTCTTCGAATAGAAATTTAATTTGATGGACTCCCGCTCCCTTCACGACCGTTATCTTTTCTTTGATTCTTAACAAGCTTCTCTCCGTTTCTTCTCGACTCGAATTGAAAAACGGAGCGCACGCGTGCCGCGAAGATTATTACCGTGTTTCTTCGAAATGTTTGCTTAGAAAAAAAAATGGTCGTTGCGTGTCTACTCACTTTTATTTCTCTCACTCGTGTCCCGTTTCACCTTCACTGCGATCGCACGTCCATCGAGCTCACTGTTCGAGAATTTTTAACACCAGCTTTGTCCCACTAAGTTCGGCACTAACGACGAGCAAAATGTACGATCGCACTTGATGTCCCGACGCGTCGTTCTCGTCCTTTACGCGCGAACTACTCGCTCGAGAAGACTTCCGGCTGCGACCGAAAGTAACGCCGAGTTACGCGCCCTCTCGTTGCCGAACCTCGAATCATCGACAGGTGTACGTTCCCGAACTGGATATTCTTTCGTGTTTTCGAGATAAAAATTAATAGTAATATCAATTAGAACGTAACGAAGATTGTACGTGCCAATAAAATGGCGAAGGAACGAAACGATGAAGAGATTCGGCGAAATGTCGCGTATCGTGCCGAGACAATATGCGAAATCGATGAATATGCGATTCACAGAGACAAATCGGAATTACGTAAAACAGTTTTTTTCCATTTTATTGGTTATGAGTATCACATCGTGGTATTTCTTTTTTTTTTAATCTTTTACCTTCTCCCATTCATTGAAAGTAGTTGAACACAGTGGTTCGATATATATGTATAAGTCTTATACTTGACATATGCTTGCAGCTATTAATCTTTTTTTCAACTCTGTATTTTTATCTTCTTTTCTTTTGTTTCTATTTTCTTTTGTAGTATTCGCGACGCTCGTGTCGCTCGCAGAGCAGCCCTCGCCGACACTGTCTCGCCACCTCCCCCGTTTCGTCAAATCGACCTTCGTTTGTGTACACTATAAAATGTGAAAATTCGCGCATAAGAAAATGGGCCAATGCAATGAGCAACGGATTTCAGTTTTTTCTGTTTCTTTTTTTCTATCTTTCTCGTCTTTGTTTCAATCTTGTTTCTTCTTTTTTTTTCATTGAGGAATCTTGAGTCAGTCGTTACATTGTTTTTTTTGCTCTTTCGTCTTCTTCTTCTTCTTCTTCTTCTTTTCGTATTTTTGTTTCTTTTTCCTTTTCTCCCTCCTCCCCCCCCCTCTCCTCCTTCCCCCCCTTCCCCCCCCCTCCTCCTCTCGTCTTCTT
>JAPYYW010003366.1:0-15287 GCA_030522545.1 Cremastinae sp. A BG-2022a
AAAAAATTCAATCTTACTGTTAATAAACACGGTTGCCTTGACGTTTCTGACTTTCTTTCATTACTTGGCGTCAAGACACTACCGTGTCTCTTGATTTAATAATACTGACAAAGCTTTTATGTTTTTTTTTGTATACGCCAACAATAATTTTTCAATGTGAATATGAATATTATAAGAATATTCTTACAATTCTTAAAATACTTTTCTTAACAAAATTCTTAAAATATTAATTTTTTTCTTAAAATATTTGTCGCACAATTCTTTATTGAAAAAAAATAATTTGTTAAAAAATATTTCTCAGATCGAGCTTCCTATAATCGTCGTAAAAATTTTACCCAACATTTGGGAGATATTATACAATAAAATATGTAAAATATTCAAAAATTTTACATAATTATCGACTCTGGACAGTAAAAATCCTAATAAGAGATTCAAAACCAAAAATTCGGCAGTACGTTAACTCTACTCCTCACTTCTCTACTCTTGACATTATTTTTTCGTATTTCATCTTGAATATGGCTGCTATAAAAAAATGAACTATTTTGGAATAAATTTACTGAAAAAAATCTCTTTTGCATTTTTAAAAAGCCAAATTTAGTTTAAAATATGGTTTTGAGTAAAGAAGTGAAGAGTAGAGTTAAAGTACTGCCAAAAATTCGCTTTGTTGGGAACAGCGGCGAATTTTCCGTATTTGAGTAAAGATAAAATTGGAAGGGCAAAAACGGGAATAATACACGGACGAGGCGCAAGGAAGGGACACGCAGTTCAGGAATTGGCGAGCGCGAAAAGCCTAGGAGTCGGCGAGGCTCGCGAGAGAGAGCGCGGAATCGGTTTTTTCTAGCCGGCTCGCGGCGAGAGAGCTGCGCTCACGCCTGCGCCCCCCGATAAAAGTCTCCCGCGGGCGAGCGTGGGCGGACAGGTAAGCCGAGAGAAACCGATCGGAAATCGATCGGGAACGTCAGGTTAGCTTGTTATACATAGCTCTTAAATATATGAGAAAAAGATAGACAAACCGAGCGCGAGCTCCGCGCATTTCCCTCAGCTCGCACGTAACGCGCTCTTTGTTTTATCGGCTCTTTTCTTCCCCCCTTATCCGCGATGACAAGCCACTGACGGACACGATTCTTTATCGTCGATATACTCCCAGAGTACGATTTTCATCACGGATTTACAAAATAATAAATATTCATAAACATGCAGCGACATATTTGAAAAAATATATTATCTTATATTTCTTTTGGAATAAATTGTAAAATTTGAAATCGATTTTTCGAATTTATTGGAAATCGTATAGATGACAGTTTATTGATCCTAATTATCGAATTTATTTCATGGCGCTTAAATTAATTAATTAACACAGATTAATTGGAGTAAATAAGAGGCGTAGAAATGACAAAAATTTGATGTATTGTTTATTGGCATTGAACGAGAGCCACTGACGGACATTCTTTATCGCTGATGGAGTACGATATTCAAAGAGAGACTGATCACGAATTCACAAAATAATAAATATTTATAAATATGCAAATATTTGGAAACATTTATAACTTTACATATTTATTTGAAATTTTTAATAAAATTATTGATCTGGTAGCCAAAAAAAAGTTATTCATCAATATAACAATATTAGAAAATAAAAAGTTTAACGAATTCATATTATAATATATTAATTTTTTTGGTGATAACTAGTTATAAGAATGTCGACGTTTGAATACCATGGTCAGATTATCTTTTGGTCAAAATAATCGTCATCTGTATATCAGTCAAATGACTCATAAAGGTCTCGCAGGTATATTTTCTTTCAAAAATAAATCCAGCAATTTTCAAATTTCCGAATTTGTACAACTTGTTCCGAATAAAAATAAGAATTTTTATTTTGTAATTTCAATAATTATTTAAACAAATTTTATATTTAATTATTTAAATGTCTAAATAATTCAAAAAGGTCAAAATTCTTTAAATATTAAACTTAAACCATTGTAATTAATAAAATAATTATAAAAAAATAAATTTACTACACGAAACCGTCACCAATTTGTGACATTGACAAAAAAAACCGTCACCAATTTGTGATATCGACAAAAAAGTTGTCAAAAAAATGCCAAAAATATAAAGTCTAATAACATCACTCTATACAAATTATCACCAATTTGTGATATCGACAAAAAATAAGTTGATAAAAAAAATCTGCCAAAAATATGAAGTCTAATATTACATCACTGATGTACAACCTATGACCAATTTGTAGTAAAATCTCAGTCTGGCCAGGAACTGTGACTCCAATAGCTCCTAATAAAGAGACATATCGTTAAGTATACGCGATTGTTAGAAAGTAGAATAGACGAAAGGGGTAGGGAAGAGTTGTAAGTGGCGGAGTTTGAGTCTAAACGGGGCCAACGACCCCGTTTACTCCTGTGAAAATTCCGTGGATGCGCGTATACGTCAATGGGTGCAAGCGCAGGAGGCGGGAGGGTTCTAGGTATGCGAGAGAACGTAAGCGAGTAGAAAAGGCGAGGACGACGACGACGACGACGACACAACGGCGACGTGGGCGATCGGGCCGACACACGCCGCCGGTTACGCGGTGTGGCGCGTTCGCACGCCCACCTGTTGAAACCGGAGCCGAGGCTGGAAGGTGAATCGAGAGAGAGAGAGAGAGAGAGAGAGAAAGAGAGAGAGAATCGAGCGAGCGGGACGGAGAGGCGCCGTTTACGAGCTTGGACGATGAGAATAGAGCGAGAGAAGACGGAATAAAGAGAGAAAGAGAGAGATGAGAGTCAAGGGAGAATGCTCATTCATTATCCCGACGCGCGAGGCTCGTTCGCTGCTGCGTTTAGCTCCCTTGGGCGCCGCGATATTCGCATGCCTCGTCGATGCACTTTCAACCAATCGAATACACTTCTTTCTATATATATATACCATATGTACACGGTAAATCATTACTTAAATTCATTACTCGCACTTTCATTCATTTTTTAAGGCGATCCTGCTGTAGTAAGAGTTGTTAGATAAAAATCTTTAAAAATATATGTATTATTTTGTGTCAATGGGACTCTACAGCAAATAAATTGGTATATTAAATAAATATTAAATAAATAAGTAATCAGAAAATATTCTGAAAGATGTATTGAATTATTGAGTAACGACTTAAAATTTACACTCGTCTGACCAAGAAGTTCTGAATCCACTTCTTCACATTTCATTTTAATAAATCATATGTGCATTTTCATTATTTTGCTAAAATTTACACTTTTCTGACGAGAAGTTGTGCATTTAAACATTTTTTGATGTTCGATACTAATGCATGAAAAAACTATTTTATGAATTTATTTTAACAATCCTACAGACTTTCACTCATTGGCATCCAAACAATTGAATGTTTCCACTTTTTTTCCAAAATTCTAATTTAATCGGTGAAAATCTTTCGGATATCTTTTTCTTCAATCTTGTAGATAAAAGTCAACCGACGTTGCTCATCGATATGTTTTTTCGAAATAAAAAATGGATCCGTAAATCCTTATCGCGACGAGAATATATTTATCGAATTCCGTGATCTATATGATCATTAAATTTTCATTTCCATTTATTTTTCGTGTCTTTTCCCTCTATTTTTTTCAACGTTCCATTTATAATCCCAATGATCTATGGATCCCAGTGAAAAACCTTTTTTTCCTCTCTCGGATAAATTTTCCAGCGATCGTTCGGGATGATCTATTAATCGTGAAATCAGGAAATAGATCGTTCTACATTTTCCTACGGTTCATTAAAACGGTGCTGCATCCCGCGATTCAGGGACTCGACATAAATCATTTGAGTTATATAGATCGAGGATCTATAGATCAAGAGTGAATGATCTATAGATCAGAGCAATATATTGAGATCAATTTTTTTAGCTCGTATATACGTAATATCCACATGTTTTCTCAATAATTTTTTTTTTTCGAAAAATTGAACAATTTTTATTTTGTATGAAATTTTATCGATCAAAATAAGCATTCAATTTTAAGCGAGATCAGAAAAATGTTCGTTCACAATAAATATTTGTAAATAAATATTATTAAAGTGTATAAAATATAAAATATTTATAAATAATTAAAAAATATATAGTAAATAAAGTATATACTTTTTGTTTATAAATATTGTTATTTGTTTTACGAAAAAAAAATTGTTCTCTCGTCGGCGCGATAAATCGGACAAATTTTTAATTTCGATCTTGATGAAAAGTTCATTCCGCGTGTGTTCGTGGTACGAGATTGATAAATAACGAGAAGTTAACGAGTATAAAATTTTGAAGATGAGCGTTGAATGTGGCGATGAGAAAAAAGAAATCTGGCGATGCGCGATTTTTAGTCCGCGCCGAGTGTAATCCGCGGGACGCGGCTGGCTGGCGGTGATATCGGCGAGAAGAAGGCCGATACCCTCCCGGTGATCTCTCTCTGGGACAAGACAACAATGCAATCTCGTTTTGTCTCGGTCGGCGTCCGGTTCGCGGTAACAACCGCTGGGAAAAACATATCTCGGGCGCGAGCGACCGTCGGAGCGAGCGAGAGAGAGCGCGCGCGCGCGCGTATATACGCCAACGAAAAAAAGAGCGTCCAAGAATATAATGATCCCTTATCGCGAATATATGTCGTTATCGCGGCGAAGTTTATACGAAGCGGCGAGAAACAAGAAATTACAACCCCGCGCGCTCCGATCAAAGTTTATCCGCGAGCTCAATGACAAGAGAAAAATAGATTCGAAGGAACGATTGTGTAAACATATTTCTCGATACGTTTTATTCTCCCGCGCGCGCGCTTTTTTCCCGATATACGAAGGCGGGAGAGTCCACACGGGTCTCGAGGAAACTTTCCAGCGGATCGATAAATCGGTGCGTCGAAGAAGAAGAAGAAAAAAGAGAAAGAGAGAGAGAGAGAAAGCGGCGTCGCGATGCACTTCCGCCGAAAAAAGGATCGTCGCGCGGGCCGGGGTGTAGAGCGGGGGGCGAGATGAGGGGAGTGAAAAAAACGTAATAAGGAGGGCGAAGGATGGACCGAGAGTCCGTAAAGTTAAAAGGGAATTCATCCATAATAAGGAGGCACCGCGGAGAAAGGACGGGACGGGGAAAGGCAGCACGTGGTGTATATTATGTACGCGGGAATAAGGGATGGAGATGGACACCGAGATTGAGCCGCGAATAATGGAAGAGGGAGGGAGAGAACGCGATTCGCGGAGGAAGAAATAAGCGAGGCTCCAGGATCGGCGTGCGAATCTCCAACGGAATAATAATGCGGCTGAAATAAAACTGCCTGGACAAAGCCCTTCTTCCCTCCACTATCTCACGTCCAGAACTGACCATCAGCAACTCCCGACCCTGCTTTTTCTATACACTCGTCGCGGGGAACATCCCGACGACCGGCCAAACATCAATTGTCGAAATTTCTTCAAAAATTCACCTTTTTTTCAAGAAATCGTTTTTTACTATGACAAAAAATTATAATTTGCAAACTTTCGACAACTAATGTCGTTTGTGAAACTTTTTCTTTTCTTAGTTTTTAAAAAATATAATTATTTTTTATACAAATGATAATGTCTTTTCAAGTCTAGTGGTTTTTGGAATAAAACTATACGTGGAAAAAGTGTTTTATTGAGTAGTTTTTTTTTTATAGTGAAGTATTTAAATTGAAAAGTTATTTAGATGAACTTTAAAAAATACAAACATCTTTTTTCTCCATTTTTTAAATCAATAAATATGTATATTATCAATTTAATTTAAATTTTGATAAAATTGTTTTTCCTGGTTTAAAAAAATTGATAGAGATATAATATTTGAATAAATTTCATTTTTTTTCTATTTTCCACCCAGAACTAAACGATTAGAACCATCAAGCAATAATTTCGTCATGACCATTCCACATATAACAAACAAATAATGATACTTTTTTTAAAAAATACCCCGTCAATTGTATTTCAAAAAAATTATTCGTAAACTTTTTTTCAATAACTAGACAATTTTGTACATTAATTTAAATAAATATTTTTGGTAGAAAAATTTCCCATCGTTCGAAAAAACTACAGAGCACACCGACAACCGAAACTTTTGTCCACACGTTTTTTTTTCATCGCGCCGACGATTTTTTGGGAACCGAGGAAAATCAAACAGCGAAAGATGGAGGAGGCGCGATACGCCTTTTCACGAATTACTTCCCGGAGAGGTATCATTTTTTTTTCGAGCAGGGAAAATGGTGGCGGAATAAAAACGGCGATAGCGCGTGGGTGGGTCGTACCCGCCCAGAGGGATCGAGAGATGAGTTGCTCGAGTTAAATGAAAACCTAACCTGTGCCTCTCGTGATAGCGCTGGAAGGAAGTCCATGCGCGGTGTATAATCAGACGGCCGAGAGAAGACCTGACGAGTCTCGATAAAGAGAAACCCATGAAGAAAAGAGAGAGAGAGAGAGAGAGAGAGAGGAAGGGGGGTGGGGGAGAAAGGAGAAGAAATAAGGAAAAGAAGAGCAGCCGAGAGGCTTTCGAAAAAGTGCTCCAACGATATAGAAGAAGAAACAAAAGGGTAAAAAAAGAGAAACAAGTCGCGATAAAAAGAGGTCCGTAGGGGTACGAGCGAGAGAGAGAGAGAGAGAAAAAGGTCTATCTATCGCTCTATCTTTCGTTTCTTTCTCTCGAGAAGTGAAAAAAGGCCTTGAAAGAAAGGAAGAGAGAGATAAGGGCGCAGGGAGGAGGGATGAAGAGAGAGAGAGAGGACATTATATTTGAGCAGTACGGAATCTCTTTTTATCCCTCTCTCTCTCTCTCTTTTTCTCCGACGAGGAGCGGGAGCAGCACACATCACCTCGTTCCATTCTCTTATCTATGCATCTTCCGCCCCGTCGCCGACGCATACTCGAGGGTGTGTGCGTCGGTCCTCCGTGAATAAGTCCGAAGTATCTTCAATGTATGCCTTATTCGCTGCATGTGCACTCGATACTTGTATATGGCATCAGACCAAAGTACTAATTTTTCTAGGATTTTTTTTTCTTTTTTATCAATACTTTTCACGTCTTTAAGGAATTTAATCTTCAATTATCTCTTTATTTTTGCTTTAGACTAAATACAAGACCATCTTTGTTGGAAACCATATTTGTATCATTATTTGTATACAAGAAATTTAATTTTTTGAATACGAATAATCTCCCAAACTTGGAAAGTCTTCAAGAAAATTAATCTTTAATAAAATCTCTTCATTTTTGCTTCAGAGTATATAAAAGATAACTCTTTGTTAAGAACCATATATTTAATCATTAATTATATTTGAAAAATTGAATTTTTCAAATAAAAATAATCTTTCAAACTTGAAAAGTCTTCGATTTAATTGTACAGTGAAAAGAACGTTTCGAAAAAATTCTGAAAAGACATTAAACTTTTGATCCGAACAACATCCTCAATGATTTTTAGCCAAAATTCATTGAATTGATGCTTTTTAAAAAAAAAAAATATTGAAAGTAAAGGTGAGAACGAGAATAAAGTTATTTTAGGCTGGTTCGAAGTTGACTCCTTACACAGAGAATATTTGACTTTTCCAGAAGTTCTGGATCGCTCTACCTGCCGGTTGGGTGATAAGAAAATTGTGTGTACAAGGCAAGTGTGTGTCCTGCGCACACAGGCTATCTCCCGAGGCCGCTATACACACGAGATTCTCGTCGGAACCCGGAGAGGGAAGAGAAGAAGCCCCGACGCGCTCGTAGCTACAACAATATCTTGTTTGGTCGGACAAACAGCGGCACGCGCGGCGTGTCAGCGGGCCTAATTGCCTCCTCTTATTCCCCAGCCCTTCCCATTTCCTCGCACCTTCCGATCCGTATTATTTACTCTTCAGACGCGCTGAGAAAAAAAAGTCTATCCTGATGGGAACAAACTTTTCTCTCCCGAAATTTGTTCAAATACTTTTATAAAATATACATATTGGATTCGTCAGAATTTTTTATTGTTTTAGAACTGGATACACAAATAATATTGCAAATTATTATATAGAATCTAGGTACAGATCAGTCAATGCAGTGCGCCCTCTTAATAGGACACTCCCAAAGTCCCTCCTATAAGAGGAATGGTTTTTCGTGGAATTCAGTACTATATAAACGTAAACAATTTTTTTTTTCAATTTTAAGGATTTATTAGATCGGAGATTTTCTATAATACTAATTATTCGGAGTGCAATCGAAGAATTCATATTGAACAAGCCAAAAAACTGATTTTTCGATCAATTTTTTCAATTTTTCGATATGAATTTTTGAATGTCGCCCTGAATAAGTAGCTTTTTCGTTATCTACGGGAAATTTCCAATCGAATAAGCTCTTGAAATCGTGAAAAAAAAATTCGAAAATTTTTGCGAATTTTTGCAGGTATACCCCTTTCCATTTTTTTAAAAATCTTCAATAGCTAATAACTTTTTAAAAAATTAATGAATTAAGCTGATTCCTGCGCCATTCGCTTCCTTTTGCAAAAATCTTTAAAAATCACGCTTAATAAAGTTGATTTGATCAAAAGAAAGAAAAGATATCGCTAATTGAAATTTTCATGGGTCTACGAGACCCAATGTGGCTCACCAAATTTTTTTAAATTTTTATTTTTCGTTTTTAAGAGCCTATTCGATCGGAAATTTCCCGTAGATAACGAAAATGCTACTTATTCAGGGCGAAATTCAAGAATTCATATTGAAAAATTGAAAAAACACATCCAAAAATCAGTTTTTTGGCCTTTGTGAATCCTCTATTTGACTAATCAGAATAATTATTCGGTGCAAAATCCAAGAATTCACATTTAACAAGCCAAAAACTGATTTATGAACCAGTTTCATGAATTTTAATTCTATATATATCCTACACAATAAAACCCCGAAATCAGAGCTATAGAACTCACCGATGAAAGCTCGTCGATGATTCGAAAAAAAAAAAAAATAAAAAAAAATAAAAAAAACAATTGAAAAATGAAATGAACGATGATGAGACGAGAGAATCACAATGCAATTTCGGGGTTCGCGGAGTCACAAAAGTTCACAAAGAGAGCGTCGAGTGGGGAGAGAGCTACTATAGTACACACATGGGGAGTGGCGGTAGAAGGAGAGAGGCGGAGAGGGGAGGGGGGGCGGCATAATTTTCGATAAATCGGGAAAATGGCACAGCGAAGCGTGCTGATGCACACACTCGCGTGTGTACATATCGGGCAGCGTATAATGCGGCGTCCGGACGCGAGAGTATGGGAGGGAGGGAGGGAGGCAAACGGAGGATTATGGCGGATCGTTTCGAATCGCGAAAAGGGGCCTTTACGGAGCGCGGAGCACGATCGAGATATTCGCGTATCGGCCGGCATTTCGAGTGAATATTAGCGTAATGAGCTCGATAGCCAGCTGATACGAGATTTCGACCCTGTACTGCAGTCACGTACCTCCTCCTCTCTCTCTCTCTCTCTTTCTCTCTCTGTATATTCGCTGCAACACACGTTCGCGTCAATATTTATTCACGTGCGTGTTTGGCCCCGTGTCATTCCGTTTCTCAGTCCGCTCGCATGCGAACGTACACACTCTTACGTGTGTGTCCGCTGATCCGTCGATCAGGAGGATCACGCGGGATCCACGAGGAGAGAGAGAGAGAGAGAAAAAAAAAATCAGACCGATTTGCGAAATTCGAAAATCACACGAGCTGCGATAACTCAGCATTTGGTTGCCGAAAGCTTTTAACGCATTTTTAAACAGTGATTTGGTGTACGTGGGGAAAGAAAGAAAGAAAGAAAGAAAATATATAGTTATTTTTTAGACACTGGAAGAAAAAAATTTATGATAGATTTTATACTATAAATTTTACCGGTTGTAATTTTATTAAGGATTTCAAAATCGAAAATGATGGAAAATTTTTGAAAATTTTACATAATATTGTAGTGTTTCTCTAAAAGGTTGGAAAAATTTCACGATGATTAGGAAGCCCCTCATTAAGATATTAATTTTGCTATGAAATTGGCTATTTTTTGTATTTTCCCATAAGAGCACGTGTGTTTGAAGTTGCAATTTTGTATAATAAATATCTCAGTAACGATCGAGCTTCCTCGTAACACTGAGAGAAAAGTATGGTAAACATTACTATACATGTTGAACTATAAAAATGTAATGTAATTAGTATATAGTTGTCACTTTATGGTAAAATTTACTATCGTGATTTCTCTCAGTGTAATATAAGCGAAATTTTGCAGTGATCTTTATTGTAAGGCATTGAAGAAGCTTCATCTATTTTTTCAAACAAATTTAATCATTTTTTTGTATAATCACATAGAGAATAAAATCTGTCGTTGAATCATCTTAAATTTCAAATATGTTTTTCTTTACTTTATTTTCAGCAACTTTTCTTAATAAATTTTTACTCTCAAACGACTTCGTATGGGAGAAAAACTTTTGATTTTTCACTCTACGGACTCAAGACCCCTAAAGTGTATTTTTGAGGATTCGACATTCGTTTCTATATTTAAAAAAGTAAAAAGATAATCATCGATTATATTAAAAAGTCCATTTGCGAAACATTCGCGATTCTTGGGACAATTTTTCTTTTCGGAACAATTTTTTTCAGACATTCAACTCGCCCAAAAATGTTTCTTCGTTGAGTATCTCGGAGCAGGATGAAATGAAACGCGCGCGGCTATACCTCGCGATAATAAAGAGCGAGCGCGCAGGAAAGCGAGCTCCGAGGAATCTTTTTGTCACGTCAATCGCTGTTGTTGCTCCCAAAGCGGTCACTAGCCTTCCAAATGTTTGATATCGGAGCTCGGCGAAGAAGAGGAAAAAGAGATCGGGAGGCGAGCCGAGATAAAACAACAAAATAAAAGCCGCACGATTAAAAAAAAAAGAACTCGACGATTCAAAATCTTCCACTCACTCGGCCGTCACGTTACGTGAGAGTTATCGTCACGTGACCAAACGTCATACGTTTTCAACACTCGTCCCAATAATCTCCTGTGCGAGTACTTTTTTTTCTATACAGGGGGATGATAATAAATTCTCTAGAGTCTAATTTTTATCCTAAAATCACGTGTGTTTGGGATGTGCTAAAATATCAAAAAATAAATAAATAAATAAATAATTTAAATAAGAATTTAAAACAGATTTTAGACCTCCCAAAACATTTTCAAATATTTTCATGAAATAAAAGTACACATCTATAAAATGAAAAAAGTATAAATTCTCCAATTATTTGGACATTCATACTCGATGAAGGATTCTCTGGATATTCATATCAGAGATCGTAAATTATTTTTTGCACGATGAGAGACGAATTTTCGGCGTTTAGCGGAATTTAGCGTTGGCTTCAAGAATGGGGATCGAGTCGGGGCAAAGGGATTGATAAAAAATGGAGGAAAAAGCGGGATGGAGGCTAAAAATGAATAAAAAGAGGCGGAGGAGGAGGAGGGAAAAAGAGGGAGAAGCACCTCGAACACCATTCCAACGATGCCAGGGCCGTGTCGCGAGGCTCCGTTGGAGTGACACCACAATGCGGTGTAGCAATTTGTAGGCTCGCCCTTCGTCGGCTCGCCGTCTCGGGACTTCTCTCTTTTCTCCGCCGCGTATTATTCTTTTTTTTTCTTTTTTTTTATTATTTTTCGCTCTCTCCCTCTTAACCTCCGGCTCCTGCGGGAGCGCGACGACGAGGACGAGAGAGAAGGACGTATATCCGCGAAGGAGGACGTACATATCCGTGTCTTCTGCACGTATTTCTCACTGGGAGAGAGAAAAGACGCGTGAGCACCGCTCTCGCCTTTGAAGCCGCGAGCTCGCCTCCCGCTCGATCTTTTCTTTTCCTTTTTCTCTCCATTCCTTTTTTCGTGCCTTTTCCCTCTCTCTCTCTCTCTTTTCGTTCATCTTATTTTTCCCTCTTTCCTCCTTCACCCTCTGGATAAAACTTATATCGACTCGGGACCTCCGTGTCTTCCGACCGAGCGTATTTATGAGCTGTCCTCGCCGCGATTTCCACATTCGTTTCTATATTTCAATAGCGCGCACGTGCGCGACCAGCCGGAATACGGCGAATTGCCGAGAAATGTTTTCCAGCAACATTTATAGATATCTTTTCATTGCTTTTAAAAGCGTCTCTGTCTCATTTTTTCTTCAAAATAATACATATTTTGATTTTTACAGGTAATTTGAATTAAATTTTCACGCAGATTCTAGCGATTGTAGTAAAAAAAACGTTTTATCGATGTTTTTGTCATTTCTGAGGTGGCAGAAGCCTGGGAAATGATTTATTTATTAAATATTGAGGGGAAAAAAATTTTATCGTCGAAGTAATAAGTCTCTAGAATGTGAATTTTAGATCATTTTTATAAAAAAAGTAACTAAATATATTTTGTGATCAGAAATTCTATATGCATGGTGAAGTATGACTGATTTTTTATGTCACGTTTACTATGTTTGAACCACTAAATTTCATCAGTTTTTAAGTACTTCGAGATTATTTTAAAAGATATCGCTCATATTTTGAAAAATACGAGAAAATTATTTCTAAAAAAAAACAATTTTCCTGAGTGACTAAAATAGCTATACACCTAAATAATTATTCGAAAAAGGCATGGCTTACTGATGAATAAAAAGATATATAAAAAAAGAGAATTGGAGAATAAAAAGCGAGCGTAGAGATAAGAGTGGGGGGGGATATCTGAAATTTAAAATATCGTTCGGCGAGGAGTGGGTAATCTGAAAAACATCGTGTAGCATGTTGAAGTTGTGTACACGATTCGTGATAGAAGGAGACGGGTCAACGGGTAAAAAGAAGAGAAAAGAAAAGAGAAAGAAAAGAAAAGGAGATCGAGAGAGAGGGAGGGAGAGGAGTTAAGGAAGAATAAAAAAGAGTCGCGAAGAGAAAGAAAAGGAGGAGCAGAGCGGGAGCAGAGAAGGTGCGCAAAACGTTAAAGAAGGGCTAACTAGGCGAGATCGGGGGAAACGATATTCTCCGCGCGCTCCCTTTGCCTCGCGAGAAATAAGAGAAGGAGGAGAAGGGAAACAAGAACGAACGAGAGGAGAAGAAGAAGGAGACGAAGGAGGAAAAGGATCAAGCGGGAGCATGAAACAAGGAAGACGAGAGAGCCAGATAAAGAAAGGGGCTGAAGCGTGTGCGGTGCCGCGCGTATTCTCCGCGAGACATCTGCGCGATGCCCATGTATACATATTGAAAAATACAACAAAGTAAAGAAAAAATAACGAATATGTTTTTATATACCGACGTGTGCCCACATTTGTACCAAAGTCCCGCGAAAATCGCTACCGACGCATCGGACGCGCTCACGCCGCAGAGAATGAATGACAAAAAAAAGGGAGAAAAGCGAGGACAATGTGAAAAAATGAGCCAAAAAATCTCTTGAGGAATCAGGAAAAAGGCCTGAGAAGCATTTTTTTTCATTTATTTATCATTCTAAATTGCTTTTCAAATTTAAATATGAATAAATTATCTTTTTTATGCTAAAAGATGAGTATTTTTTATATTTATAGCTGTTCAAATATTATTGAGATATCTTCATATTCGAATTTACTTATTTACTACAAATATTGTTTGAAAAATTAAAACAAAAAGGGTTTTGAATCGCTATGAAATATCAGAAAATTAATTTAGATAAGAATTTTAAGCAAATTATTTTATTTAAATATTTTTTTTTTAAGTAAAAAACTGTACTTCATATATTTTTGTTTTTTTTTTCATTGCTCACATTTTCTTGCTGTCGCACGCCCCGTTTACTCATTCTTCGCGATGCTCCCTTCAAATAAAATCTGGTCGCGATAGACTCGCCTTGACGCGGTGAGGAAACCGATCGCTGAAATGCAGCAACCGTAAGAAGCGAGATTGCCGAGTGACGAGCGTGAGATTCGACCCTTTTAAGCCTGCCGAACCGTATTTACGTCCGAGTCGCGGTGCAATCGGAAAGAAATACCTCGGAAACGAGGCATCGCTCGAAAAAACGACAAAATTCTTCTTTAAGGGGGTCGGGCTGATACTCAATTGTCAATTTACTGTCTTTGAGGAAAAATTTTGTGATCGCTATTCACCTGATATTTTTCTGAGACATTGATTCCTGGATATTTTCAATAATCGAAGAAAGTGCATGAAAAATATATAATCAACACGTATAAATTGAAAAAATATTATTTTTCTGTTATATATTTTAATTTTTCTATATATACAGCCTTTCTGATAAAATTTAATAAAAATTATTTCGAATGTCCTCAAAAAAATTATTTATTCCCATTATTAAAAACATCGAAATTAATGTCAAATATATTATTTGATAAAATTCCATTGATAAATCAATAAATTGTTAAATATTTTTTCAAAAATAATCACAAAACCATGTCTAAAAAAAATCATTCGAAAATAAAAGTTTCTCTAATAGATAAAAATTCCTAAAAGTATATTCCCGATAAAATTAATTTTTCCATGGCATTTGAATTTTCGAGGCTTCTTTTTATTAGAATTTGTTCAATCTCCGATATTAATTTTTTTTTTGTCGGCAAGGACGCGCGATCGCGGGCAGGAAAAGGTTTCTACACACACGTATCGGGTACAAGATGGTGTGCTGAGATATTATTTACCGCGAACACGATTCAATAAAGCATTCTATAAAATCATCGGTTATTAATTTGACGCTCGTGCACGACGGGGGGTGATTGCTGTCTCGCCGCACGGGGTCCTTCTTTTTATCCCGGTCCCCACTCCCATTTCTCTCCCTCGCGGTTAACATCACAAGATTCTACCGGAGAGATTACGAAACTCGCGATATACCCGTGCACAAATCCATGCGATTCCTACACATTTTTCCCCCTTTTTCACCACTTTTATCCCCGCGACATATACAATTTTATTCCTGCCCCTCTTATTTTTTTCAGCTCTTCTACGCCGAACGCAACATTTCTCCCAATTTTATCATTTTTTAAATATTTTATATGCGCACTTCTGAAGAAAAATTTTTTAAATTCATTTTTTCTGACTCTTTCTTTATTTTTATTAAGTTTCAAGAAAAAACTTTGATTAATTTTCTTGAAAACTTTTGTCTTTTTTTTTATTTTAAGTAACAAAGTTTTTTGAACTTTTTTAACGGTTTATACTGTTTTAAACTATACTGTATAATTTTTTGTTAGTCTTTGATGGACAAAAGTATTACACTGAGAAAAGAATTTAATGGAAAAAATTTACTTAAGGAGGTACTTGCGCGAAGGGCCGTATCAAGTTTTTTCCCCCGTGTGAACTAAAGGCAAAGTCCCGGGTTTTTATTTATATAAGATATTGTCTTG
>JAPYYW010003367.1:0-26523 GCA_030522545.1 Cremastinae sp. A BG-2022a
GCTCGGAACTCGAGTCAGAGTGGGGGAAGCGCTCGAGCGAAAAAGCGGGGAAGCGTTCTTATTAAATCGTTCTTATTGGCGTGTCGGACTGTATTTCGTAAAAAATATGAGTAAAAAGTTGTCACGGGACGTCGACGAATTTATTTCCATTCGTCCTCGAACTGACAATGGGATTGTCGGAGCTTCAGAACGGAAGCGTTGACAATGGCGAAAGGAACTTGGCGATGAATCGAACGGAATTGGTGGGATCGCGCGAAGGTTGCACTTGAAATCGACAGAAAAGAGAGCGAAGTGCATCCTGCAGGGAGTGGTCGACGATTGATCGATCGTCACGCCCTTTTTATCGAATTATCCTCGAAACCTGACAATTTTTTGTCCTCCCGATTTCGCGACCGGAATTTATCATCGGAATAATCGTCATCAACTTTTTTTAACCCTCATTTCGCCCATACTTATTTTTTAATTATTTTATTTTATCACACATCGTACATTTTTTATTTTTGTTTCGCACAATTTTTTTTTACAGCATGGCCGGTCAGATTCGTACCGGGTTGCGACATTACCCAATCTTCGCGACGACAACAAAACCGCAGATGGAATGTACAAGGTATCCCTCCAACGTTCGAGACTCGTTCTAACATCGATCGCTGATCGAAATCCGGAAAAAAATCTCGTTCTCGTTGTACACTGCATTGAGAGAAATTACGATAGTATATATTAACACAAAGTGACAATCATACGAATCATTTTATAACTAAATACACATTATTATCGTTTAATGAAATATATTTAGGTCAGAGTCTAAATAGAATATATTTAGTTCTATAATAATCAGTGTAGTTGTCACTTTTGCATTGGAAGATTTATCACTATTTTTTCTCAGTGCGAGAAAAAAATTTGTTGGAATATCTGGTTGACTCTAACTTTGTTATTTCAATCAAAATTGTGTCGAAAAAAATTAAATGATTGAAATAACATGAATACAATCCATTTTGGTCAATCCAACAAAAATTTTTTTTTTAGTGTACACGAGGTTCTCTGCTTCCTCTCCTTATTCTTCTCTGCGACATCTTCTCGCTATTTTCTCGCTCTTTTTCATTTTCTGCTCATTCTCCTGACTCGATAACCAGCCGCTAAGTAATAAACAAATAACCACATTTTTCCGAAATAATCTTTTATTCCATGAAAACGCATATTAAAAAATCAGTATTTCAATTAAAGAGTGTACCACTATTTTTTTATCGGTTATGAAACAAGAGATGAAAAATTATTGATTTTCGTCCTGAGCTTAATTTTAGAAATGAAATAAGGTCTCCGGGGCCTCGTGCTCTGACTCGGGGCTCGACAGACGTCAGTCGACGAATGCGAGAAATCGCCCTCTGACCTATCACGCCCGATAATCCGACTTCAAATATTCACACTAAAGTTTTTATCTCAGAATTTAATTCTCTATTTTTGGAGTCGAGATTTTTTCGCATCGATTTCCCATCGTTCGCAGTTTGCACTTGCATAGCCGAAAATAGTTTAATGATATTTCATGATCGAGAATAATCAATAAATTCTTCACTCACCAAAAAATTCTTTTTCTTCTTCTTCTTCTTCTTCTCTTCAACTCGCTTTCTGGGTGCTATGGTGTCTTTTCTGCAGTTAAATCTCTGATCGATAATCTCGCAAACTTTGAGAGAACTTTTTTTTAATTTCTGGAAGCACTAATTCCATGATTCTGCCAACACTCATTTTTTTTAACGATGACACACTTTCGACAAAATTACTTTTGTCCAGTCGAATTGGTGGTGGTTTTCAGCAAGTAACACTTAATTAACAATCTACAGGAAAAATAAACGGTGATTGGAAGCTTAACACAATATTAATTCTACGATTCTAGACGAGGTTTAGACTTAATAAGCACGGAAAACAATTACTTTCAACTTTATTTGAACAATCTCAGTTAAATTTTCAAACGATTTACTTTTTTTTATTAGAGTCCATAGTGCGAATGAAGCTTTTATAATGTAGTTGGTAATTGTATTTAGCACTTGGCCGATTAAATTTTAATTTACGTCTGTTTCTGTAGCTTGATAACAAAGAGGAATGATTTCAATGAATAACTTTGATAATATTTTTAATAAAATATCGAAAACTCGCCCGTAATAAATTATTTTCGAGTACGGGCTGGAATAATTCAAGATGGCAGAAAAATCGACCGTTTCGATGAGAAACGCGAACTAACTGAGCCTCAAACGAGATCGAGACGAGAATCGTCCTGGATTCGTTTTAATTGAAAGGGGGGTTAATAAGATCTGACTTATTAATTCGTATCGTCTGACTAACATTCGTCTTTCACATCTGTCTCGAATCTCGTGCTCGCTTTTGTATATGGAAAACAGAAAAAATATTTCTTCGCTACGAAGAAGTATTTCTTTGTACTAAATCATTCCCGTCTTGTAAAAAAAGTAAGAATGAAAAATAAAAGAAAAAAAGAAATACTATTGGAAAAATAATGAACAGAGAAATTGCCATAAATATTTTTTTTCCAAAATTTGTTGATTTTTTAAAATAGAAAATAAAAAATTGTTGTTCGTAAAAGTAATTTGAAATACATTTTTTTACACAGTCGCGGCGGAAGGCTCCAGCGAAGAAGAAGGGAGATAACTTGGATGACTTGAAGCAAGAGTTGGACATCGATTTTCACAAAATCTCTCCTGAGGAGCTTTACCAGAGATTTCAGACGCATCCTGAAAACGTGAGTACATTGTCTCTGAAACAATCATTTTTGTTTTATTTTTTCATTTTTCTCAATATCCGAACGAGCTTCAAGACTAAACAGTAATAATAATTCTCGAAAATTATGAAAAATCAATCACTATGAAATACTAATGAAATACTTTGCTTTTTTCAAAATCAAATGAATATCAATGAATACATAATGAATTTATTACACTGATATGACTCACTTATAAATAAATAATAATTATCTTTAATCTCTGTCAAATGAAATTTTCTGAGCATTTATCATTTCCCTTGCTTTCCATCAATTTCGTTTATTTGTCGCGTATAACGAGTTGAGTGTAATGAGTGTAATGTTTTTTTAATGATTTCAGGGCCTTAGCCATGCGAAAGCGAAGGAGAATCTCGAGAGAGACGGACCTAACGCGCTGACGCCACCGAAGCAAACCCCGGAATGGGTTAAGTTCTGCAAAAACTTGTTCGGCGGTTTCGCGCTGTTGCTGTGGGTCGGAGCGATATTGTGCTTTATCGCGTACTCGATCAACGCCTCAACGAGCGAGGACCCGAACGACGATAATCTCTATCTCGGTATTGTACTTTCGGCGGTCGTAATCGTTACGGGAATATTCTCGTACTACCAGGAGAGCAAGTCGAGCAAGATCATGGAATCGTTCAAGAACATGGTGCCCCAGTTCGCAACCGTTCTACGAGAGGGCGAGAAGACGACCCTGCGCGCCGAGGAGCTCGTACTCGGGGACGTCGTCGAGGTTAAATTCGGCGACCGTATACCGGCGGACATCAGGATCATCGAGTCGCGAGGATTCAAGGTCGACAACAGCTCCCTGACCGGAGAATCCGAGCCCCAGTCAAGATCGCCCGAATTCACGAACGAAAATCCTCTCGAGACGAAGAATCTTGCTTTCTTCTCGACGAATGCCGTCGAGGGCACCGCCAAGGGTGTCGTCGTTTGCTGCGGTGACAATACCGTCATGGGCAGAATCGCTGGGCTCGCGTCAGGACTTAACACCGGAGAGACACCGATCGCCAAGGAGATTCATCACTTCATTCATCTCATCACCGGCGTCGCCGTATTTCTCGGTGTGACCTTCTTCGTAATCGCTTTTATTCTTGGATATCACTGGCTCGACGCTGTTATCTTCCTCATTGGAATCATCGTAGCTAACGTACCGGAAGGTTTGTATCTCTCTCATCACTAAAGATAAATTTATTTTTCTCATATTCCTGCACTGTAAAAAATTTCACGGTGTTAATCAAATTGTGTGAGTATAGATAAGTAAATTACCCTAAATCAGGGTAAATCTCTGCATTCAGAGAGAGAGAGAGAGAGAGAGAGAGAGAGAGAGAGAGAGAGAGAAAAACAAAAAAATAATTTACGAACTTGTTAACATGAAATTTTTTACGATCACAGTTGCATATAATATTCATGAACCTTACGAACAAATCGAAACATTCCAAAATATACATTATATTATTTGAGTTGCTTAATCTGTATCTCTTTTTTATTCGTATCGAATGGTGTTAGCAATAATAGTGTTACTTCATTAATTTTACGCACTAAATTGTGTTTATATTGCGGTGTTAATTATGTATACTATACACACCGAGAATGATGTTAAATTAACACGAGATTTTTGACAAATTGTTGTAAATATTATGATGAATTTAATACTTGCAGGTCTGCTCGCCACTGTAACGGTGTGTCTGACCCTGACTGCCAAGAGAATGGCATCGAAGAACTGTCTCGTGAAGAATCTCGAGGCTGTCGAGACCCTTGGATCGACCTCGACCATCTGCTCCGACAAAACTGGAACCTTGACTCAGAATCGTATGACGGTCGCCCACATGTGGTTCGACAATCAGATAATCGAGGCTGACACGACTGAGGACCAGTCCGGCGTCCAATACGACAGAACGAGTCCTGGATTCAAGGCTCTCGCGAAAATTGCGACCCTCTGCAATCGCGCCGAGTTCAAACCGGGCCAGGATAATCTGCCGATTCTCAAGCGCGAGGTTAACGGGGATGCCTCCGAAGCTGCTCTGCTCAAGTGCATGGAGCTCGCCCTTGGCGACGTTATGGGAATCCGAAAGAAGAACAAGAAGGTTTGCGAGGTTCCTTTCAACTCGACGAACAAATATCAAGTCTCCATTCACGAGCCCGACGACCCGAACGATCCGCGACACTTGCTCGTCATGAAGGGCGCACCCGAGAGAATTCTCGACAGGTGCTCGACCATATTTATCGGCGGCAAGGAAAAAGTTCTCGACGAGGAGATGAAGGAAGCCTTCAACAACGCTTATCTCGAGCTCGGTGGACTCGGCGAGCGTGTACGCATTTTAAACACAACCTTTCATCCCTCTTACCCCAAATTCGTATTAAACAATAATTTCATTTTATCGTAGGTCCTCGGTTTCTGTGATTTTATTCTTCCAAGCGACAAATTCCCATTAGGATTCAAGTTCAACAGCGACGATCCGAACTTCCCGACCGATAATCTCCGTTTCGTTGGACTAATGTCCATGATCGATCCACCGAGAGCTGCGGTACCCGATGCTGTTGCCAAGTGTCGTTCAGCCGGTATCAAGGTCATCATGGTCACCGGCGATCATCCAATCACTGCCAAAGCCATTGCCAAATCCGTCGGCATTATTTCTGAAGGTGAAAAAAGCTTTCGCTTTTTATGCAAAAAAAAGAAAACAAAACATATATAGCGAAAAATTGCATAAAACAATTTTGTATTGAAAAACCAACCGATGAATGACAGGTAACGAGACCGTTGAGGACATTGCCCAGCGTTTGAACATTCCCGTATCGGAAGTGAATCCGCGTGAGGCCAAAGCAGCCGTCGTACACGGTGGTGAACTCAGAGATCTCGGTTCCGACCAACTCGACGAGATTCTAAGGTACCATACAGAAATTGTGTTCGCTCGTACATCGCCGCAGCAAAAGCTTATCATCGTTGAAGGCTGTCAACGTATGGGCGCCATCGTCGCTGTAACCGGTAATTTCATACACGAAATTCGATTATTTCATTTAACAGATAACAATGATAACGTTATTTGTTTATGTTGACGTTCGTGACGAACAGGTGACGGTGTGAACGACTCGCCCGCCTTGAAGAAAGCTGACATCGGTGTTGCGATGGGCATCGCCGGCTCGGACGTCTCCAAGCAAGCTGCGGACATGATTCTGCTCGACGACAATTTCGCCTCGATCGTAACCGGTGTCGAGGAGGGTAGACTCATTTTCGACAATCTCAAAAAGTCGATCGCTTACACCCTGACCTCGAACATTCCCGAGATCTCACCGTTCTTGGCTTTCATTCTCTGTGACATACCTCTGCCGCTTGGAACCGTAACGATTCTGTGCATCGATCTGGGAACGGACATGGTGAGTGGTCCAAGAAGGAAAAAGAAGAGAAAATGTTCACGAGAATTTTTTTTTTATATGCATACATTAATATCTTTTCGTTTTTACTTTGTAAAATTCTCATGAGAATTTTAAAGATAATTCATATGAAATTATTTTGAAGAAAAATGCCAGAGACGCGCTCTAAATTTTGTCTTCTTTCACTAACTGCCTAATCAATGGAGCGTGGATTTTTCAAAAAAAAAATTTTTTTCAATGGCCGAGTCATCCGTGGCGAATCCTTTAAGACATTTCATTTTTGACGTTTTTCATTTTAATGCAATTATGACAATAATGGTATCAGGTGCCTGCTATTTCGTTGGCGTATGAGGAAGCTGAGTCCGATATTATGAAGAGGCGTCCTCGTGACCCTACACAGGACAATCTCGTCAACGAAAGGTTACACTTTTTTTAGCTCGTATCCTGATTACGAACCCCGTAAAAGTTGCAGTAATGTAATTAATTCGAATTTTATTCGAACTCTGGAAACGCCAGGAATAATTTTTTTAGGCTTTCTTTCTTTTTTTTTTCAAGTAATGGAGAAAAACGGAGCTCCCGAGTATCGCAGCTATCGGCGTAAATCCCAGTATTGCAGCAGAATAGATTATTTTATAATTTATTTTATAATTTTTTTTTAAATTCAGGCAACATTTTTGCAGGGCGATCGAACGAGCAGTTGACATTTTTCACTTTCCAGGGAATTCTCGCGAAAACCTGACATCGTCGCCTTGGAAATTAAATAATAACTTTTTTTACAGTGCGTACATGACGATTTCGATCTTTTTTCTACTTGTCTCCAGAACGTTCGTGGACGAAAGAAAGAATGGGATGATTTTATCGAGTCGTCGAGGCAACTTTCCCAAAACCTTCAAAATTTCCTGTCAATTTCCATATACCATATTCGTTATGTATATAAATATTGAAATCCATGTTCCATCCTTTCCTCGATCATCAATATCAAAAGATATCACTTATGATTTTTGAAACTGTACCTTTCGCCTTCGTTCTTCGCCTCAGCCTGTGGGCTCTTCTCGATGTCAAATTTTTCATCCTCTCGTTGTCACAATATATCCGTTTACTTTCTACATAATTTTCTTGATTTTTTTTTCTCGCCGATATGGTTTTTTCATCACAATTTTTTTTTTACTTGACTTGTCTCGATTTATCTCATTAAACATATTCATAATGTGACGTCAGGTACCCGCCATCTCGCTAGCCTACGAGGAGGCAGAGAGTGATATTATGAAGCGCCAACCACGAAATCCCTTCACTGACAAGCTAGTTAACGAAAGGTAAACACGAAATAATAGGAGAAACGAGACTAACAGAGAAAAGTACAAAATTTAAAAAAATCAACAACATCAACAAATAACGAGGCGAACTTCGAGGCTCACGTCTGGTCAAAGAGAGTTGTTTATTATATTTTATTTTTCTTCTTACTCTTCAACTATCTTCTTGCAATTTTCGAATTTAAGCTGCCCTTGCACTCGAATTTTACAATTCTTCTCACATGCTTGAATGATCGACCGATCTCTTTTTAAAGTTGCTACTCGAAATTATCAAAAAGTAAAATATGAGTGTTAAATTGTCGTAATAATTTTTTTAATTAAAAAGGTAATTTTTTTTCAGTAGACAGTGACTTTTTCAAGTACAAATTTACTGTTTGTTCTGATGATATACTCTTAATTTTTATAAAAAGTTTTTTCAACCCTTGGCCAGCTGACCTTACGAAAGTACAAACAAAGATCTGGTCGATATCGTCTTGTGTACTAATGATTGATTTTTCGATTATTAACTTGGTTTTTTTTTATAAGATAAAAAAAGCGAATGCTGATATTGGTTCTGGCTTAATTGCGGTCTTAAGGGAGAGAAGCATTGTTTTTCTATCTCATACGACAAAGAAAAACGGAAGCACGCAGGTCTCTTTCTCGTCTGCCGTAATTTTTCTCCTATTCTGCCATTTCTACGCTTACTCAATTACGTAATTGCCTTGTTTGTCAAGAAACGTGAAAAGGGAAAATTGAAAAAAATTAATGAAAATACTCTTAAAGTATTTCTGAAATTAAAAAATTGATGCTTACTGAATATAAAGTAAAATAACTTGAAAAAATGACAAATATATTTTAATGAAATATTTTTTATATTCTTTATGAAAAAATATCAATGAAGCAACGCGATGACGAACTTGAGTATGGTTGCGGAAACAAAACGTCTACGAATATCAATTTTCTTTCACAAATTTCTCTTCTCGTAATTGTTGAATTTCTTCTCGAATCCTATCTTTCATTATAGTAACTTATTCTCTCTGTTTTACTGTTCGAGACACATTTAAAACTTTTTTACGCCAGAGTGCTATAGATTACATTTTCTATGAATTTACACATATCGATCTCTCTCTCTCTCTCTCTTCTCTATTTCACTTTTCGATCGATCGTCGATGGCACATTTTCGATTAAAAGGCACAAAAATTGGAGAAAAGTACAGTATTTTTTTACTGAACAAAATCACGAAATCTTTTCAACAATAAGTTTAGCAAAAAGATGCAATTTAATTGCAAAAGTGCGATCGCGCATCGACTCGAATTCACACCGTGGTCCTTCCGATTCATCTCGCATTCGAAACGTTTCATTAGCGATCCAAGGTAAGCGAAAAAGAAATTCCAATAAAAGTCTACGAAATAAACGTTGTTTTTTTTTTAAATGAAAGAAAAATTCTTGGGGTACTCAGGCTTGTCGATCTTTTGCAAATCGTGCCGTCTTTTTCCTTCGATGGTACTCCTGGTTCTGAAACAAAGAAAAAATCTCCCTCTGTGCATCTCTATCGATTTTTTTTCATAGGGAATTGCTAAGAAGGAAAAATCGTTTCAGCATGTTCATCCAACGAACCCTGTGTCAAGCATCTTATTCATTATTATCATTATTAGTTATTTATTAAATCATCATCATCATCATTGTCGATATTGTCATTATCGTCGTTTTATTGAATTTTCTCAATTCTGTTTTTATATGAAGCATCGCTCTCTCACTTATCTTTCTCTCTCGCTCCTTTGCTCTCTTGTT
The DNA here is from genome assembly GCA_030522545.1 of Cremastinae sp. A BG-2022a. NCBI lineage: Eukaryota > Metazoa > Arthropoda > Insecta > Hymenoptera > Ichneumonidae > Cremastinae sp. A BG-2022a. The sequence continues at coordinate 9,214 of JAPYYW010003367.1, forward strand.
TTGAAACAATTGTAACCGTTTTTCGTTTTGATCTTCATTCTCGATCCTCAATCCTGCCTGTTTATCAACACGCCAACAAGCAACAAATTTTTTCACGTCGCTATTATGCCTCGCTCTCTCTGGGATGCTGAATACATTTTATTGTTTTCATAAATATATGTTATACGATCAAGTAATCCAAATTGAAATGTGGAAAATTATCAGGATATTGTCGTAATATCGTTGCCTCTTCCACTTCCATAATTTTGAGATATTTCAAACTTTAATTGAATCAAACAAAAAATGATAAACTCAGTTGACCAAAAAACTATTTTAGGGTTTGTTCCTATTTTTTGTCATAAAAAAATTCCAAGCATCGATTGCATTTGTCAAAATTGAGATTAATTGATAGTCAAAAATGATAACAAAAACGAATGGCAGGTCAGACAAATAAAAAATAATTCACATAGACAGAATGTTAAGAGAATCGTAAAATCTGAAAATAAACGTACGTTGAAAATTGAAACCAAAAATTAAACATGTGGCAAAGAAAAATAATTTTGTGGTTCCGAATCTCATTGAAGAACGTGATTTCTAGATTCAATGATATTTTCAAAACGTTATATTAAGTTCTTAAAATATGAACGAGTAAAGTCGATACCAGAGAATTTCGAGAAAAAAAAACTAAGAAAGAATGTGATTAAATTGCGATATTGTGGGTCGAACTTTGAAAGCCTGCTTCCACTTTATTCTTGTCATCACTTCTCTACAATTTTTATTCTTTCTTTGAAGGATTAAATATTCACTGTGTGGTAGAAGTAGAAATTTAGAGTATTGCAAAAACTTTTCAATGATTTTGCAAAAAATACGATCTGATTCATTTTAGATACGTTGAGTCGAGGCTACGGAAAGAGTATATTGTGATACATGTGCGAAAAGTGAACGAATGCCAACTGACATGAGGGTCACTTTCGCAAACGTTTCACATGACGCTTTTTTTAATTGTTGCTCAAAAATCTGTTTTAGGAGAAACTTTGAATAACGTATGAAACTGTCAATGCACTTATTAACATGAGTTTGAAACTCGTTGTCTAATATTGTCGCACTTCTGCAAAAAAGTGTAAAAGTTGATTTTTCACGCGCAAAACTACATTCGAAAAACACACTTTTCGAGTAACCATTAAAAATAGTAATTTTTTCAGATTCGTTGCAAAAAAGTGGTTTAAAATTTTTGAAACATTTCAAAATATTCAATTAAAAAAAAACATTAGGATAATAAACAATCACTGAGTGACAAATTCACGTAATCGGTGTTGTTGTTACTAGATCATTAGAATTAGATGAAAATTGAGATAGACTATCATTACGTGTCTTAATCATAATATGATATTATTATTGATATTTATAGTCATATATGTATATATTTCTGGGTAGTTACATGATATACATACTTTTTATTGTTGCTCCATCTCTCTAGATCTCTATTTTGAGCAACGTTTGTTGATTACTTAGCTTTTCTATCGACAACAAGTTTACAACAACAACACGACCTACAACCTCAACGATATATAGCCATAATTTCATCGATTACATTTTTGTATTGATATATTTATATTCATCGATACTCTTTGCCCAAAAAAATATTTTCAACATTTACATTTTGTACAAAAGATCTTTCACGATAAATAACCTTGCAGTTCTACTCTTTCGACACTTTTGCAGCTGCCGCCTATTCTCCGCAGTCTCTATAATTACTATTTTATTTCAGAGTGGAAATCTTTCGAACGAAAATTATTTATTTTTCTTTTTTATTCTAAATAATATCGGTTCTCTGCTGATAATTACTTAAAGATTTATTTCAGTAAGAGTTTGACGAATGAAATAAGTTTCAAAATGCTTGTATTCAGTGAATAAAGTTTCATACTTTCTCGTAAATTTTTTGTTATTATTATTTAATGTAAAAATAATTGTTCGTTCGAACGGTAGCCATTCTCGAGGAAGTCTCAACTATTATCTATCCACAAACGCAAGGCACCTTTTTTCTACATTTCTTTTTTATTGTCTCTATTATAAGGAATATAAAATTCTTGATCCAACATTTTTGACTTTCCATTCTACTTTTGTCACCTACTTTAAAAGCCACAAAATTTTTTGGTCGGAGGAACAAATGCAAGGAATTTACAAATATATCTTTATATTTAAAAAAAAATTATAATTCGCTGCCTTCGCTATTGCCTTTTACTCACTTTTCTGCAATTTTCTTTGAAGGGCACTCGGTGACTGGGCACGTGATTCTGACCAATAAATTTTTTAAATAAACATCAATTTTTCACACCGCTGAGAAATGACAGATTGGCTGGACAACAATTGGTTCACTAACATTTATTGAATAGTTATCCAATACTAACGCATTGAACGACTTGTGATATGGCAACAAAATTTTCTCCATTCTTTCCACATTGGAAAATAAATTTCGCGACTCGTTCTTTCTCTATGAATAACCAGGAGAAAACATTCGAACATTTCCTATCGATTTTCTCATTGATTTGTCATATCGTATGAAAATTCAACATTCGAAAAATTATTGTATAAAAATGTCGATTTGACGATTTTTTAGTTCGATTCTTCTGATAGGACCGTTCTCGTGTTTTCTCTCATCATTGTTCTTTTTTTCTTAAGATCGCTTGAGTCCGCGCTGAATACCGATTCTAATTATTATTCAAATTAGTTTCGAATTTTCGTTTCTTGCGTAATTTTTTTCAATATTTTTGCTATCGTTCGAATTATCTTACATCGCTAACATCCGAAGTGATTTTCTTCTCGTTCCGCACTGGCTCAAGCCTCGGCTCTATCTCGCAGCCAAGCGATTGAAGTTGATGAAATATAAAAAATCTCTAGCACGCAAAATTGCTCGACTATTACCCTGATATGCTGAACAAGTATTCACGGACGAGAAAAAAATGGCGAAAATCTATTTATCGTACGATTAATAAAAATTTTTATTCCTTCAAAATTTAATTTTTATCTAAGATAATTAATAATAATAACAGAAAAAAAAATGATGAAAATTATTTTTTGAGAAAGAGAATTTGGTAGAAGTGATTATTTTAGATGAATTTTATGGTTTTTTTTAATCGCAATATTTTTCTTGTCTTATTATGTCTCGGCTCTTACTGGACTGAAGAATATTCTCTTTCTCTTTCTATTTTTTCAACTCTACTATATAATCTCTATCTATTCGTTCGCACATAAAATAACCGCATCACAACGTGTTTCGACACACATTTTAAACTGTGGGTGGATGGCAGGTGCCGGCCATCTCGCTAGCCTACGAGGCACCGGAGTCGGACATTATGAAACGGCAGCCCCGCGATCCTTACAGAGACAATCTTGTCAACCGAAGGTGGGTCTCTAAAAATTAGCCCACCGCGCACACATTTAATGCACTCTTGAAAAATTCGAACGAAAAATAAATAATAATAATATAATAAAAATAGCTGTGCGATTGAAATTAAATTCCGAACGAATGTTACATCGAGCCAAACGATTGGTGAATCTCTTTACGGAAAATATTTTTAACGATGATCATTTTTTGACAATTATCGTTGAAGAAGACTATTGATATTAAACGGTATTTCAGAATGAGCTTTTTTTCAATGTTTCGAAATGAATTTTATATATCTGCCTTTATCTTTAATTTAACCGTCTATTTGACAGTTTTTGAGCCTCATAGTGAATTTAACAGTATTCGTAGTCGACTTTTTTTACGATTCACCAAATTCGTTTGTTCTCTATCATTCCCTGCATTGATGACACGAGTCTATTGACTCTTAATGACTGACTGTGTAACCATTGCAATGAGCGTTGACATACACTTTTTTACGACTTTGTTTATCATTACAAAATGTAGTAAGTCAACAGAATCCATTTTCTTTAACTATATTTAATTTTGCTCCATCTTCCATTTTTTGTATTCTGTTCTTTAAAGTATGTGTAAATTTTGAAAAATATTCCAATCGAAGTTCTTGTAATTAAGAAAAAATAAATACTTTTGAATTCGAGTCAACGCCCAGTGCTTGCAAAATTATTCAAACATTTACACGACCTCACGTCATGGCTGCAAAATAATTGATAGAAAATACTAAACATTCATAGACACGAAATACAATCACAACTCACAAATAAAAAAGTCTGCTCTCCTTGGTTACTCAATTTCTAGCACATTTTCGCCGCTGCAAGAATATAGGTCTGAGTGTTGAGAATGCCGAGAATGCTTTTAGTCGATCACTCTACTAGAAATTCACTGGACGTGTAAAAAAAACAAAAAAAAACCTAAAAACGAAATAGAAGACGAAAAAAAAACATCGTCTACGCTTTTTAAATGAAAAATTAAATAAATTATCCATCGATAGCTGTTAGTTTGAATGAAATGTTTAGATAGAATTTACACATGCGTTCGTTGTCAACGAAATTAAAACCACAAAAATTCGAAGTTGAGTAGTAGAGAAAAAAAACTCGGAGATAAATTGTGAAAACAACATATTCAAAGGATATAGAAAAGAAATTTTTCTCTACTCCTGTCCAACTTCTAAGCAATTAATTTTTCTTCACTTCGCAATTATTTCCAGACGAGGTAAAAAAAAGTATCCTGCGAAAAAAATTGCTTGCGCATCCCTCAAAAGTTCCCATCTGCATCGAATCCCCGCTGGAAAACTCGCTTTTTCCCTTCTTTAAATTCCAAATCCTATCTAATTAGCTGCATTTCCCATAAATTGTTGCACGATGGAATCAAAAATAATCAACGACATTGCTTTCTTAAATTTGTTAATGTCAGCGTAGTTTCAAGGGAATTTTATTTTAAAAAGAGAAAAAATAAACATATTTTTAAAATGATCGTAAGATAAAAATGATTTTTCAAATGTATGAAGAGTGTGCCCAGTTAATTATTTTTTTAATCAGTAATTCAGACCCAACATTTTTTTTAAAATCCCTTGAAGCCACGCTAAAATTTATTCGTATTTGATGTGGCATGTGGACGAGAGAAAGAATGAAAGTAAAAATTCGAGAGACCCAACTGACATCCTTCGTTGCGGTAAGTGGATTTCTCGTTTCTCTTTCACTCTGGAAAAAATCTCATTGTGTGTACTTCGCTTTTAAACTAACAACCAGACACGAGTATCTATCGTTTAAAAAACACTCTCAACTGTTATTAAAAGTAAAAGTACAGATGAAATTAATATTTCATCGAGGTACAGCCAGACTTAGCCTGTATATTAGAAGAATAAAATCGGAAAAGATTACGTAGGAATTGATAAAATTTTCGAACGATTTTTGCATTGTATTTTCAAAATTAGTTTTTTTTTTCAAAAACAAGTATGAAATTTTGCCTTGATATTATGAAAATCACATCGCACACACGTAATGGTTATAAAAAAATTATATTTCACGTAATTGCATGATGGAAAAAAATATCTGATCGCAGATAGTTAATTAGACGCGTCGTTCGAGAATTTTTCAAGTATCACGCCTCGATTTATTGGGCGTCATTCGTGATCTCACTAAAGAATTTGTTTTTTTTTTATTTTTCATGAAAAATAGGCTCATCTCGATGGCGTACGGTCAGATCGGTATGATCCAGGCTGCAGCTGGATTCTTCGTCTACTTCGTAATAATGGCTGAGAACGGTTTTCTGCCGTTGGATCTTTTCGGAATTCGAAAACAGTGGGATTCGAAGGCAATCAATGATCTCACTGACAGCTACGGACAAGAATGGGTAAAAATGATAATTCATTCGAATTAAGGTGTAGTACAACCGAGACAGTATATTCAAAAGTTTGTTCTTATGTGTTAACTTGATGTAAAATCATCAGTTGAAATTTCTTGAGACTGAATTTATTAAAAAATTGCACAGATCGTTAGCATTGTCTTAACGTGTTTGCAAAATTTTAAAAGTCTTTACCATGTAGTTATTTAGATATTAAATTTTAAAAATTGTTACTTTTAACATGGGTTCTTATGGGAGATTCGAAAAAGCAACGACTTTCAATGTATAATATCTCGATTTCTAGATGGTGAAGCTTTGTCAAATTTGACAACGTGTTAACTGAATGTAAAATCATCACTTGAATTTTTTTGAGACAAAATTTTTTCAAAATTTATACTAATCTTCTTTGACGTCATATTTAAAGAGGCTTCACCATGTGGTTATCGAGATATTTATTTTTAAAAATTGCCACTTTTAACATTGGCTCTTTATGAGTGATAAAAAAATGTGACGACTTTCAACAATTAATATCTCGATTATTAGATGGTGAAGCTTCATAAAATTTGGCATACATTTCGACATGACCTCAAAGAATATTTGTGCAAATTTTCAAGAAATTCTGTCTCATACGATTTTACGCGACTCCTACCTTAAAGAAGACCTATGAAAATTTTTAAGAAAATCTGTCTCAACACGGTTTTGCGGTTGTACTACCTTAAACCGAACAATAAAATCCTAATGCTATTTTTTTTAACGACAACGATCATTATTCCTTGTACAATTAGACGTACAAGGACCGCAAATCGTTGGAATTCACCTGTCACACCGCGTTCTTCGTGTCGATCGTAATCGTACAGTGGGCCGACTTGATCGTCTGCAAAACACGTCGTAATTCGATCATTCACCAGGGAATGAGAAATTGGGCCCTCAATTTCGGTATCGTCTTTGAGACGGCACTCGCGGCTTTCCTCAGTTACACGCCCGGTATGGACAAAGGTCTCCGCATGTACCCGCTCAAGTGAGTATATAAAAAGAAAATGAAAATATAAAGAATTATATGAGGGACATGAAATTAAAAAAAATTGATTTACTTCTCATTGCAGATTTGTCTGGTGGTTGCCAGCAATTCCGTTCATGATCGCAATTTTCATCTACGACGAGACGAGACGATTTTACCTCCGCCGAAACCCGGGTGGCTGGCTCGAGCAAGAAACTTACTACTAAATATCTACCGGTTACAAAATTAAAAACAACAACAACATCAACAAAAAAGAAAAAAAATACCAGAAACAACAGATACAACCACAACCACAAAACAACAGCAAAAACCACAATTACGAGACAAGTAGGAAGAGAAAAACTACGTACGCGGGAACAGCCACGAGACCGGAGGTTAAATTGAAAAATGATTAATAAATATGTTAAAAGAATGGCATCAACCGGAAGTGAGATTAACTCGTACATTGACTGCATTCAACACGGGGCGTGCTACCTGGTTCTGAATGTGCTATCGCGAGAGTGAACGTCGAAGTAGAAGTCATTTATGCCGTTAGACGGGAAAGGAAAATAAATGAGGGGAGAAACGGAGGTGATAAAGTGTGAGGAAAAAGTACATAAAAAAAAATGTCAGCCGTGGCTTTAGGATATTTATCGCATCGTAATCAACGAGGACGACGAAGGAAATGGGAAGAGACGGAAAAGGCAAGAGCACAGATAAAATAGGAAAAATTACACTCATCAGCGAAACGAAGACGATTCCTTCTCCGTTAGACATCAACGTCATCAAGGGTTCATTATCGCGCGATACGAAGAATCCCGAGGACTTCGGCTTTCCATTGTGGAGCGAAAAAGAGGCGATTTTGTTATTTTTTTGAGAAAACGTCGTCTCCGGGGAACAACGACAAAGGGGGGAACGAGATAATACAACACCAATAAAATCGACCAGACATGGCTCTTTTCTTGTGTTTTCGATCCTCAATTCTATACCCAACAAATTTCTTCCCCGGCACACGCTCCAGGAAAGGAACAAGAAACGGAATCCGAGAAGCGAAAGGATATCGGAAAAATCGAGAACGAAGAACAAATTTCCGAGATTGGTAGTATCGTCCTTGTGACAAACTTGCACGAGCCGAAATAAGAACAATATATTTAAAAAAAAACAAAGTATCATAACGCGGATAGTGGGTAAAAAGATTCACTGCCCTTTAATCGACGGTCGAACGTTTTATCGTGTTTGTCGTGGAATAAAGGAGCCCCGAGATGGAAAAATTTCCGTGAAAAAACAGTAACAAGATGAGCAGGATTAAGAAAAATGTAACCACAGAAAAATCAACAGAAGAGAAAAAGTACGAATACAAACATTCCAAGATGAACGAAGGACAGTCGCGAGAAAGTCAGGGCCTAAAGGTGTAAAGAAAGAAAAATAAGAAATAAACAGAAAAAGGTAGATTTGAAAGAATCAAGAAGAGAGAGAGAGAGAGAGTGAGAGACACACATACACAGTAGCAAGTAAAAAAAACTAGATCGTTAACCTCGCGAATAACGATTCGGATGCGAAGAAAAATCTAGCAATTCGTTATTCGGTAACGTGTCTTGATTTCTTCGTTCACATTAAAGAAAAAAAAAGTAATAAAAAAATAAATAAAAACCTTCAAGAGCTAGGTGGCATGTTCCAGCATAGTATTATAAAAAGAGAAAACAAAAAATCTAGATTCATTGTAAAAATTGTGTCGTTGCGTTGCGGCTGAGACCGATTTAATTAAAAGCGAACGAATAAGCTCGACTTTGCGTGTATATACATGAATGTACGTACGCCGATACTTATGTACATGTATATTGACGAGGAAAAAATAATCGTCGACGATGGGGAGGAGAAAAGATTAGGAAAAACAAAAAAAATGCGCTAAGCATACGGCAACCGCGGAAGATCGAGAGCCAACGGCGGAAAACGTTACGCGTCTTGTGATACCGGGGAAAAAAATCCATAGTACATCTGTTGATTAGAGAACCACATTTAAAAAAAGGGAGAAAAAAATGAAAAAAAAGTACTAACGCTAGAATTGGCACGCTCTAGTTTAAAAGAATGGAATCAGGCTAATAAGTATTCTAAATAAGAATAATCAAGGAAGGAAAGACTAGGGAGTCGAAAAAAAAAAACAGTGCAAGAATCGCGAGTGCAAGATCGAGTTCAAGAAAATCGAGATATCGAGCGAGCTTTAAAAGAATATGAACAGAAAATATCGTGTAAGAATCTCATAATGAGACACCAGTACGTTAGATGATGGCACGCCCTAGTTTGCAAGAGAGAGACGAGGATGAGATACAAAGGAATAATAATGAAGAGAATTTGTAATAAATAATTATTGACTCGAAAAGAACGAAAAGAGAAATGCGCGTATTCATTATTATTACGATTATTATTATTATTAATTATTAATTATTATCATTATTATTATTATTAAAAGAAAATGATACGGTTGGGTTTGTCGAGTCTTATTCGAAGTAATCAAGGTGAGGAATTCGCATCGAGTATACTTCGTAGTTTTTTTTTTTTCATAGTATCGGAATGAGCTTTGTCGACGTGAAGAAAAATGAGCGGTAAAAATGTAAGAATTTCGGCCGCGGTACCAACAGGATGCGAAAGAATGACGAGGAAAAATCGGCGAACGACTATTTCGCGAGAGAACACAAGTGGAAAGTGGAACGTTAAAGTGCAATTCTCTGTATTTAATGGGATTCTTCTTCTCTTTTCTTTCTGACGAGTTTGCGTGGGTGTGGAAGAGAGGATTAGAAGATTCTTGTAAAAAAAAATGGAGTAATATATTCTCGAGGAGTGCGGAACGTCGTTCTCCATTTTTTCCTTTTCGACGATTTCGCGAGAGGATGAAATTGGGAAGGAGCAAGAAAAGAAGAACGTAAGAGAACAAGCAACGTGTAACGTAGGGTCGTCGGAAGTGAAATTACGCGAGATAGGTAAGATTGTTGAGATTGTCGCGTGCATGTTGTAACGTTGGTTTTAACGAGATTATGCGCGACGGGCGATTAATAGTATATTATAATTATAGTGATTTAATCATTAAAAAAAAGAAGCTACTGAGAGGTTTTTAATTAGGACGGAAGCGAGACGAGCGGGTTACGAGGGTAAAATCGCGAGAGAGTGATCGATCGGTGAGGAGACGCGAGGAAAGTAAACAAATGGATCCGTAGAGAAAACGCGTTCGGGGTGAAGATTCGCGATTTGGGAAAATCAATGTGATGATGAACGACGATAAACTCTGACGACGAGAGAAGTGTGAGAGGGGCGCTTGGACATGGGAGAGACATCGGAAGGAAAGACGGACGATAGACACGAGAAATGAAATAGAGCTGAAAAGTAGCCGTAGATGACGAAACGAGCTAGTTGGCTATGACAAACCAAAAAAGAAAAAAAAACAACAACGTAACCGAAGGAACTGCGAGAACGTGAGAAAAACAAGTTTGAAAAAGGAATAAAGTAGGTCGAAGTTAAAAATAAAGATAAACGAAGAAGAAATATATATATATATATAAAATAATGAGAAAAAAAAAATAACATTCATTCTCTTAGTTTGTTTTTTCATAGATTTAAAGAACGCCACACAGCGGGCCAGCTCGCTTTTTTGAATCATTGCCCCGGAACCCCGAACGCCCTGTTCTCAGCCGGACGGTTGATCGCGCGATGGAGAATAGCTCGAAAGATGCGGATTGTAAAAAAAAAAAAAGTCGAGGGCGCTCCTCGATAAAGTGACTCAAAGATCTGCCAGGGAAACGCGCGACTCTCGCGCCGGGTTGACACTTTGATCCTAGATCGCGAAAAACAAAAAAAAAACAAAACACAAAGGACAGAAACGTGGAGAATGCGCGAGTGTACTGTTTGAGAATAAATGACGAGGACGAAAACTCCGCGGACGGTAAAGAGGGGTTGTTTAAAAAAGGGGGGCGGGCGGGCGGGGCAGGGAGTACGATTAATCGCCCGGCAGCAGTTAGGTCCCAAATAAAAATGCCCAAAGTGTTCATATTCGAGGTGTTCTCTTGAGGTGTCGTACACGCGTCCATACGCACACTTTCTCTCTCTTAAAAAGAAAACGAGCAAAAACAGCGAGGATTTACTCACGAGTACCAAGAAAAAAAAATGGTCGCGCAACGCGGAAAAAATAAAGGAACAGGTCAAATAAAATAAACAGCAAGTAACAAAGACACGGACACGGATAAACGTTTTTTCGTCACTCGCTCCGAGAACCGGAAACGACGCGGGCTTCTCGACTCTTCCGTATTTTATTATTCCGTTGGCCATTTCTCGCGAGGAGCTTACGCCTATTTTTCCGTGGTACGGGGGGAGGGGGATCGATTTTGTTCTCCGCCGCGACGAAAAACGCGACGAGAGCGAATAAGCGACGAACAACAATAAAACGCACCGCAAACTTTGCATTACTCGGCTCGTCTCGGACGAGAAAATTTTGGGAAATGAAAAAAAAAAGAAAAAAAAAGAACGTACCGGACAATACCAGGACTCGGGGGGGGGGGGGGAAGGGAAACCCGGGAAAGGAACGAAGGTCGAAAACAATGTCTAGCGTGATTTTAAAAAGTCGATAAAAAGGTTCCGGCAATGACCCTTCATTCCGTTTCTTTTCCTTCCATTATTTCGTTATTCTTTCTTCGGCTTTCATTTCTTTTAAATTTCCGTAAAACTGTAAAAAAAAAATGCGCGTGAAAACGACGTTAAAGCGGGAGTCACGCGAAGGTCACGCGTACAAAAGTTTGGCCGTACGTAGAATAATACTGAACGTAAAAATCATTGCGTGACACTTTTTTTGTGACGGAATATCATCAAAATTTCGCATCTTCCGTAGCCTCGCGCCGAAACGTTTACAAAATTCAATTAAATAGATGCTTTCCCATCTATAGCGATCGAGATATTTATTTCAAAAAGTTGCAACTTTTTACACGATTTCTTGTGAAAGATTTAAAAAAAAGAGTTACGATCTTCGACAATTTATATCACGATCAGTAAATAATGAAGCATCGCCGAGTTTTTCACGCGTTTTCGTGCGACTTCGGGGATCTGCCCAAATTTTCAAAGAAATTCTGTCGCACCGAACGATTTTCACGCGACTCCTGCATTAAACGCGAGATAAATATACGGATGAGAGACGAAGATAATGAAAATACGATAATAAAAGGATGGTCGAACGGTTCCCGCGGTTGTCGACAGGGTGTTCCGTGTCGGGGGGCATAGGAGCCCAGAAAAACGTAAAGAAAAAAAAAAATGATGAAAAATGACAAAAAAAATGCTTTGCCGTCGTGCGCCGCCTCACACTTTAGGCTAATAATTTAAATATTAACGAGAATATAATAATAAATAAATAATAAATAATAATAATTAATAATAATAATAATAATGATAATGATAATATACATGTTACAATAAGATATTATTAGATGTAATTATTATATATGGTTAGTCTAGATCGTGTTGTTGAAGAAAACAAAAAAACAAAGTACGTATAAGCGAGAAAAATGAGGTATAAGAAAGGAAAGAGAGAGAGAGAGAGAGAGAAAAAAAACGAAAGAAACGACAAAAACTGAGTGCAAGATTTCGGTCTAAGACCACGATCTGTGACGGGCTGAGCGTGACGCTCGCGACGCGCTCTTCTCGTTTGACCTTCTTTTTCGCGATTCCGAGTCAAAGTTCTCGACGTTTGTTTCCGGTTAACCTCGACGCAGTGTCGCGAGTCTTTCGGCAGAAACAGCGCTCGAGAATTACGAGGGACATTACATTCCATACTTTTTTGTTTTCTTTGTTGTTTTTTTTTTATTTTGTATTTTCTTACGTACCGCGAACGATCGAGAATTTCCTTCGATTGAGCTCATCGTGGAGATTTGATTTATCGTACATGCCTGGTGAGAACGTCAAAAATAGTTGCGGGAAAAAGGGGGATTGTCGCGAAAAATGCTCCTATCGTGAAGTATCGATCAAAGACGCGGATGAAAGAAAATTCGTTGGATGACGAGGTGAGGGCGAGCGCGAGAGCGCCCAAAACGGAAACCATCCGGCGGCGTTTTGCGAAAGCTTACGTTCGACGAGGAGCGGAGTGCGTTCGCGAATCGGCAACTCGCTCGGTCCGCCACACGCGACAGAATCATTGAATGATTAAAATTAAAATAAAACGAAAAAAAAGGACAAAAAAAGAAAAAAAAATCGAGTAATGTTTTATTAATATTGTACATATTTTAAATAATAGAAGACGGACATTACAGATCGTGAGTGACTGGGGACCCACAAGTGACGATCGGCACGAGAATAAAGAGATGAAAAAAAAAAAGAAAAAAGAGAGAAAGAGACACGGAGAGAGAGAAAATGCTACCGAGCGTCTTTGTACACGCGGGTCCTTGCCCTTTAAACGTTTTTTGTTCAGCGCCATATGTAAACACACACAACCGTCACATGCGACACGCGACGCGCACCTGTCGGCATGTAACAAAAATACACCCACACACGACGCGAGCGCGTTAACAAGAAAAGAAAAACATGAAATTTCGTTAACTCGATTGAAATAAGGAACAAAAAACGTGTTGACTCTGACATTTTTCAGCCTACGTAAAACAGAGTTTAAAAAAAAATCTGCAGCAACCACAACAAATGAAAAAAAGTAAAATACGAAGAATAAAAAAAACACCCAGTAAACACTTGCACACTGCTCTATCCACCTATATAATGATAAAAAAGACCTTCTGATTGACGATTTATTTCATATGATTATTCGATAAGTTATGTTTTCACACATAAATACATTAAGGAGGAAGCGAGAGACATTGTCCAACCCAAGTGTCATTACTTTTGATGTTAAATAAAAAATACATAATTAATAAGGAGTCTTTTACTTTCCTAAGGTATCTTGGATTGTATTTATCTTGAAAATTTTTTATTTGTAACGAAATACAAGTATGTACAAACATAGGAATAATTTTTATTCAATCATTGCTCAATGCAAATTTTTTACGGTCTTTGCTCTTATTTTTCTTTCTTAACCTTTGTATGTGTTTCTTAAGTTTTCCAGAATTCTTGAGTTCCTCGTACTGTGAAACCAGGTCCAGAATCTTCTTTTCGGCTGCAAAAAAAAATGAATTTAATGAGAAAGTTATAAGCACAGAGATGATGGAAAACTTACATTTTTTCTTGTATACTGGCTTTTCTCCTTTTTTTATGGATTCAATTATTTCTTGTTTCTCCTTGCACTTGTTCTCTTCGCAAGTTCTCTTCTTTTCCTCCTCCCTCAGTTGATTTTCTATTCTCTGTATCAAGTATTTAATCTTTTTTATTTCTTTGGGATCTTGGGCTGTTTTTAGCTGTTTCTTGAGCACTTCCAAGTCCCTTTCTTTGAGCTTGTTGACAAAACTGTAAGCATTTTTGAAAGCCTTCTCGTTGAACGTGCCGCAGAGACTGTCGAACCTCGGATCACGTGGTATGTGTTTCTTCACGGGTACAATCTCGCGGAATCGCGAGACTGTCTTTTTCGACGACATTTCGCGAGGTCTGTTCTTATTTTCTCGCTTGAATTCGACTCTCTTCTTCCCTCGTGTGCCGAACATTGTCGCATTGTAAACTTTCGAGCCCAGTTTCTCCTTCAATTTTTGGAGATCCTCGAAACTCATGTGTGACAGTTCTTCCCGGATTTCATCCTGAAATCATGGAAAATATCAAGTTTTTTAAAAATACGCGTCAAACTAACAAAATATACAATTTTATTTCAATTAATTTCAAACCTTGTCTTTGTCAACATCGAGTAATTCTTCTTTATCGCTCATCGCGAGACCTCGAAATCCCAATTTTTTAAAAATTAATTCTCATCAAAACACTTTGAAAATCGATTTGTGTTTGTCTGATGAAAGTGAGGTTACAGGAACCAGTCGGAAGTTGACGAGACACGTGAAAATTCTTAAAAATTCACCGACTGATGACGCTACCAACAAATTTTCAAATTGCCAACAATCGGTACGAACTTCAATTTGGAAATTCTTATTTTAATTTGATTAATTTACGGTAACAGCACATTTTTGTAAATTCAATAGATTTATAGATCTTTTTCCTCCATTTTATAACATTATTCTTTTGCAATTGGAAAAAAAAAATGTCTTTCATGCGATTATCGGCAAAGTAAGAATTTCTGGCGTTGAAATTTGAACGGACGCGCCACGACACGTTTCTCGCAGGGAGGCATATATATATATATGAGGCAGGTCGAGAACGATACTAAGCAACTTCAGTGCATGCAGTACTGACGTTCCTACTGAAATATGGCGGATCCAAGTACGCCATGTTTCTCGTGATGTTCGCGCATTAGACAATTTTTTGAGATTCGTTTATCGTATAAGCAAAATGGCTGATGATGATCCGTGGTTACTAAAGGAAGACGGTTATCTTTACGTGAACGCGGAATGTAAAAGCATCGTCTATCATCCTAATTTAAATGTTTTACTGATTACAACTGTTAGTGGCCAAGTATACGTTTTCGATGTGAACTTTGGTGTAATACTGCAACGGAGCAGTCTATCCGGTGAGTTTTTCGTTCGGAAGAATCTACATCAATTATCCTGCAAGCATTGAATTCGATTAGAAAATTTTTCATTAATTGACAATCACTCTTCCATCCTTGTTCCTTCGTACTCGTTATTCTCCACTGTCAAGGTCGCTAATTTTCGAAACGTTAAACGTCAGGCGTGACCCCCCTCCTCTTCGCTTGAGACTCCTTCGTCGTTCGCAGTGTGAGAAAAAAGTCAATTTTCAACACTGACCATCGAGCACTTTTCTTTTTTTTTTACCCATTCCTCCAGTCGAGTTTGTATTCCGCGTTTCAAGGTTACCCTTTTCTCCCTTCGATCTCAGCGTGACTCTCTCGCCTATGCCTCCTCCCCCCTCCCTCCCCCCTTCTACTATTCCAGAATCGTCCACCATCTTTCAGATGCTGTACCGAAGCATTTCTTTTGTTATTATCGGCACGTTCTGTGTTGCCCGATATCGGCGCACTTATTGTTGTCACCGAGAGTGTGAAGACACTCGATATTTACGACCGAAACTTAAACATTTTTTTCCTGTCAACTTCAGAATATGACTCACCATATTTCTCATTAATTTTTTCTTTCAAAGTACTTCATTGGAATAATACCAACAATGTGTCATCAATTTTCTGTCTTTTTTTCTTTTTTCGAAAAGAACGCAATACTATGTAACGTTTCAAAGAATGAGAAATTTTCCTCTGCTCGATAAAATTATTTCAAAAATCTCTGTTAAGGTTATATTTTTAAACTTACAGATTTTTATAGTAATTTTTGATCAAGTTAACTTCGAGTTGTTTTTTTTTTTAATTCATAGAAAACGAGCACTATTTAACTTTAACGCTTTCAGAGAAGAGCTTAAAGTTTGAATTTTAAAAAATGGGCTCGCTGATGCTTTTTAAATATTTGATACATAGATGTTGAATAAAATGATGTTAAAAATATAGGAAAAGCAGATGGGAGGCTGCAAGGGATCTATCTGGCGGACGGAGTCGATAAAGTTCTTTACACGGATGGACATGGGATTGGAGTCCGCAGCGACTACAATGGAGTTCTTCTCCTGGACACAATTTTGCAAACTCCGATCACACGTGGAGAAGACATCATCAAGATGGAATTACTCCTGTCTGAGGCAATATTACTCAATCAGTGTCTCAAACTGATTACTCTGCCGGGTGTTGACCATGTTCAGGAAGTTGTTCAGGAGCTGACCAGCAAAATTCATGCTGCGCAGGGTACTCAGAAAAAGGGCATAAAAGCTCAGAAGGTAAAATTTATTTTTTCCATGACAAAGAATTTTTCTTCTTTTGATAATACAAAAAGTAATTAATGCGACATTATTTGATTAGCTATACGTTAAAAATTTTTCATTTAATCTCGTCAGATATTAGAATAAAATGATAAAAATTGTATCTTAATTTATCTTTTCAGTGGAATACAATATGCCTGGAGTTGCCTCACACGGCACTGAAACTCGTGTGCTCGGGTCTGGTAGCGGAATTGAAAAAACAGAACAAGCACATACCAGCCCTGCCTATAGCATCTGCCATCAACGAACGATTAAACGGCCTACTCCGTGGCCTGACCTTCGAGGGTGGACCAGCAGATCGGGCGCTCATGTTCAGCGAGGCAGCACGTCGCGAAACTTTTTCGACATGGCCGCACATGAATTACAAGTAAATTCCATTTTATTTCGTCAACTTTTAAGGTAGTACAACCGCAAAACCGTCTTGAGACAGATTGTCTTAAAAATTTGCACAGGTCTTCTTTAATGTCATATGAAAACATGTGTCAAATTTTACAAACCTTTACCATCTAGAAATCGAGATATTATACATTGAAAGTCGTTGCTTTTTCGAATCTCCCATAAGAGCCTATGTTAAAAATAGCAATTTTTAAAAATTAATATCTAAATAACTACATGGTAAAGCTTTTTTAAATTTTGCAAACACGTTAACACAATGCTAACGAAGATCTGTGCAATTTTTGAATAAATT
>JAPYYW010003368.1:0-15277 GCA_030522545.1 Cremastinae sp. A BG-2022a
ACAACCTTTTAGAGATGATACTTATTATTGTGTAAAATTTTCAAAACATTTCCATCATTTTCATTTTTGAAGACAACATCCTTAAGGAGGTATTAGCGATACTTACTAGTCAAATGAGATACTGTTTGGCTTATTTCAAAATTAGGCGAAAATAAATTATTTATAATTTATAATTTATAAATGACTTATAACACTGAATTAATCGTTTTTTACCAAATATACTAATCTCGAAATGTAAAATATTGATGTAATACAGACAATTAAATAATTATTTTCATTTTTAGGTTATAATTTGACTTGGATTCACTTACGTATGATTGTCATATCCGATATTATAATTAAATAATTCACTGAAGTTCGATAACCATATATTTTTATAAAAAATAATCAAACCTACACGTTAATGAACACGTGACATATTTTAGATTATTTAAAATTTCACTCTAAATATATATATTTTTTTGATTAAAGAGCGCAAGCTAATGGTTTTTCATAAGACTCTGGTTTATGTCGAACATACTTTGTCGGGATATTTTTCGCTTATTTTATCGATAATGCTTCTTGAAATTTAGCCATTGAAAAATTGGATTAATACTCTATATCGTAAAAAAAATTCAATAGCAACAATTTGTACTTTCGTTAATACCTCCTTAAATTAAAATAACGTAATTAGATACATAATTTCTTTTACTGTATTCTATTTACATCGTTTTGTCATTTCTAAGGCAGTTTTCAATTTTTTTGAGTCAAATGCATGATTTTATTAAAAATATACGTAGATCACGTTATTATAAAAGATTGTGAGTAAAGATTTAATCATAAAATATTGAAAAATTAAAATTGAAAAGTTATTTCGTTAACGATTCCACAATAGTTTTCCAGAAGACAATTTTAATTATTATTTCGCATTTAAAAAAACGATAAACTACAAACTTTAGATTTTTCATGTCTTTTATTTGGACGAAGTTTCAATGACACTGATAAAAGAAATATATAGCAGATCTTAAATACAAAAGTCTTTACTATACTTATGCTCATTATTGTGGAAGTAAATATGTATTTTATTTAAATTCTATACGAAAAAAAAAATTTCATATTATACTATAAAAATATATTTATGTAATTGTAAAATGATAAGTACAGTTACATTATCTTTATAATAAAATCTACTGAATTCTCTCAGTGCAATAGTATTCATAAAACAACGTGTATAAATATAACATATAAAAAAGCTCAACTCCAATAAATTAATTGAATTAAATTAATCCATTAAAAAGCGATCTGGTCAACTTTGATAAAATTTAAAAAATAAGTTAATTAAGTATTCATCTGCAATAAACAAAATTTTAATTTTAAAATTAATCATATAATTGTATTTTCCTTGCAATGATAGAAAATGTTAAATTTTTGCGCGTTTCGTAGTATCGTAATTGAAGAAAAGAGTTAAAACGAGTGCGCTTTCACCGAGGACGGAACGAGCGATAAAAACGATTAATTGGAAGGACATCGTTCATTGCTCCGTGAATTACGGGGATATTATCGTGGCCAGGCCGCGGTGAATTATCGCGGACGATGAATTTTCGCTAATTACGCGAAGAGAGAAAGATAGGTCGAGGACTGAACCGAAAACTAGATTTACACGAACGATACTATTATTATTTACACTCTTGCGGATAAAAACGTACGACCTATTTCCCTGGGTAGAAAAACACGGCTGTTTCCACTTGGAAACATTTTCCTCATGATAATTTCAGTTAAAAAATATAATCGAAGCGAAACTCTGATCTCGAATAACAACGCTGAAAATACACTTGTTTATCTACAGCATTTATCCCTCAAATAAAATAAATACTACGCTTCGAATTTGACAAGAGGAAAGCTGAGAATAATTTCTTTCAAAATTTAGTTCCAACGAATAAAAAAATAATAATTACGAGAGAAATATGAAAAGGTTTTCTTTTTTTTAATTCAGATCTATCCTAAATTTGCTATTCCACGAATAAGATTTTGGCAGCGAGAAAAATGGCGGAGCTTGGTGGAGGCACACGGAAAAAGCATCGGGCAAAAACGTAATCGACGTTTGACAGGCTTTTATATTTTTCTTCTGCAACTCGAGAGAAAGAATATCTCTGCTCCGGACATAAAAAAGACGAGAGCTCATCTCATCGCCACACCCAAAAAAACAGACTTCTCTCGAGGACTACATTAAAACGCCCGCGTGTTTCTAAATAAAAACTTTTGCCCCGATCGTATTATTAATAGCGTACATTTTCATTTAACTCTGTCGTCGATTCCTGCAATGTTTTCCTTGAAGAAAAAAAAAAGAGAGAGAGAGAGCTGCACGAAGAGGACATCTATGGCGAATTGATGGAGTTAAAAGCAAGAATAAAATAACTTCGGGCATAACCTACAAATTTATCGAGATGCGAATCAACGTCGCACTCGGAGCGCGATCTTGTGTCAAAAATGAGAAAAATAAAAAAAAAACTACAATCTTTCGAACCGCGCGCCAAGAGAGCGATAAAAGTTTTCGTAATATGAATATAAACTCGTGTAAAACTAACCTCCTGAATTTTGTAACTCGTTCTGACAGTTTTTCGTCTGGTCGTCGTAATTTCGTACTCCTCCTCGACGGTCGGCCCATCGTCGTTCGATTCCTCGACGACGTCGCCGCCGCTCGTCTCGACTTCCGCGCTCGTCGGCTCTTCCGTAACTTCCATCCTCCCTCGATTGTAATCCCCTGGGCGCGCACCTTTGAAACTTTACACAAAGACTCGCCCGGATATTTCACTCGGAGCCAGAGAAAATAATGAAAAAGTGTATATCCCCGACGAATAAATCGCTGAGAGATTCGAGCTCGCCCGACGAAACGAGAGGTAACACTATCTACTGCTCGCGGCCACTGATCGCGTACGAAGTTTCGAGCTCTAACCTCGCGCCTCTACGCTCGCGCGCAAACAATTATCTCCCGAGCCTTATTTTCCCGCGATTCGATTCGCTCGCGATCCGCGCGCGGAGCCTCTGACGCAAACAGCTGTGCTTTTTTTTCCCCTCGTCACGTTCAATTCCCCTTCTCTCTCTCTCTCTCTCTCTCTCTCGGGATTATTTCCCTGGTACAAAATAAAAGTATCTATCTGTCTATCTCTCTCTCTCTCGCCCCCGAAATCCCTAGGTGGTTGCGTATTTGACAGAAAGATGCGCGCCCTCTGTTTTATTCGCGCCTTTTTTTTTCGCGCCAATTTTTGAAACACTGCGCGCGCGGCGGGCCCGATGTTTCTCAAAATCTATTTCTCGTCGAGTCGCACTTTGAGACGTCGAGTTTTCTGTTATTGTTATTTCTGTTGTTGTTGTTGTAATGGATCGGGGAAAAAAAAGCAGTGACGCGGCGGGACGTCTCGTAAACTTTTCCGGGATCGTCCGCGCTGAACGAGAAGTCTGGTCGTACTGAATCGCCCTCTCCGGCTTCGGTGTTGCTCGGTAAGTCGTGTTTGCCACCGCGGTGTCGCCACCTGCCGTGGGAAAAGAGAAGCGGCTCGTGGTGCGAAGACGCGCGAGAGGGGGAAGCACCGTCCACGGAAACGGACGCGTATATTGGCGAAAATAGAACTAAAATTTTCCCTCTTTTCGGATACGAGCTGCATTTTGTCGCTGTATATTGTAGATTCGCCCGCAGAGACGACTGTTTTTATGTAAACGATTCGCGGATAAATACTGGACTCGTTTTTATTATCATTGCAAGAGTCCCGATGAAATTTGGAAGCGGTCGCGCCGCGAGGTGGCAGCACTACGCGCTTCACCAGTCGACGAATTTTTTTTTCCATATTGGCCGGCAGGTGGCGCTCTTTGTCCACGATTTTGCATTTTTGCATCAGGTCGAGCGTGTGTGTGCAAATTTTCGAGTGTAAACACAGGCTCGAATCTCTGGGAATGTCGAATAATGGAAGAGAATGTATTCTCGAATCTCGCACGTTTTTTTTTTATCGTCAACGCGCTTACTTTCTTTTACTTTTCTTCCGAAGCTGCGCAAATATTTTTTCGTGCTAAATAATTCAATGTTCGCGATCGTTCCGCTCTCGATATGAGTTTTCGAAATCAACGAGGAAACTTTTTTCTAAAAATAATGCGTCCTATTTAATTTTCTATAAGAGAGACGCGTGGGGGATTTGAACATTTCGTTTTTTTCCGTTTTTTTTTTTAATAAAAGTCTGTGAAGTTCAACGGACTCTGAAACTTGTAGCAATAAATACGTAAATTCGCTCCGCCACTCAATTTTGTTTCTCAAGCCCTCGTTCGCCCCATCTGACATAACCCCCTTTTTTTAGATGCCGCTGAGCTTACGAACAAATCTGTTTTTTCTTTACGTTCGACAAGATTTTTTCCACTCCCGCGATGGAGATTTCAGGATCACGAAAGATTCACACTTCAAAATCGCGTTTTCTCCAAGTTAGTCACCTGATATTAAATTTTGCGGATATAATAATACATAGGTCTAGCTTTTTTTCGCTTGTCATGAGAAACCTCACTTATTTCTGCAGAATAAATTAAAATCGCTCAAAAAAAATTTTTTAATTATGCGAATAAAAAGTGACAAGCAAATTTTCAAAAAATGTAAACACTTCGACTAGAGACGTCATTTTACCTTGAAAATGATAAAATTGAGCGAAAAATACAAAAAAACACATGGGACTGTCATTGGTATTGTAAACATTATACAGAAGTACAGCAAAACAACTTTCGAGTTGAGCGGTGACGCCACCTTGCAGATTATAACGCTACTAACGGAAAAAACTGGCAATTGATATTATACAATGAGCGTCATTGTAATGCAATTACTACATTTTGATTCTTAGTAAAATAATGCTTAGTGATTTTTTTGTATTTTTACTTGCACAAAATGTTTGAGTCATTGACGTTTACAATCATTTTAAGACTTATAAAAAAAGGTCACTATCTCATATATAGAGGGATAGACAAAATTTTGAAAAATATTTCAATCATAAAATAAACATATTTACGCTATAATTTTATTAATTTTTTTTTAACTTGTACTTGAATTTTAAATATTTAAACTATTTAAAATCTTTTACAATTTTCTTAAAAACAATTTTCAAGTTATCTTTTAGTTATAATTTTTTTTTAAGTTTAATACGAGTTTGGATAGGTTAACGCTGAATTTTAACTCAAAATATTTCAACAACTAAACAGTAAAACAGCTCGATGAAAAAAAAACGAATTTTATTTTATTCTTTTGCAATACATATATATATTTAATTATAACGGAAAAAATATACGAATTTCTTCTATGCAGAAGGAAGGAGGTGAAAAAATTTTCGTACCGGAAGGTGGCGCCACTACGCCGGTTAAAACGCGAAGCGGCGTAAGGCGAAACGCGAAACCGTTCAAAGTTGATTGTACGCGTTGCAAAAGTTTGAGAAAGAGAATTACGAAGCGGAGTTCAGTGTTGACTATTACGAACCGCGGCTCGGCGATCGTCATCCGAAAAACGATCGATGAGGCAGCAACGAGTGAAAATTGCGAGTTGGAACACGAATCCAGTCGGAGAATCAATCGTTACATCAGCTTTCCATATTACAGGTTACATCAAATTTTTTCTTGTCTAATGTTAACAATAATACATAAAATACTTATTTCTATTTCGCAAACAAACGTAAAACGCTGAAAATCATCAATATTTTTCTTATTTTAGTAAATATAGTATATAAGAGCAATTATATTTCAATTCAATGACGATTTCACGATGACCCTTTCGATTTTTTAAATTTTTTATTATGTTATAAATGCTAAATAAAGTATCTATGCCGATTTTTAGCCGTCTATCTTGACACGTATGAGAGTTTCGTAACATTCTTTAAATATTTGTATAGCTTCTACAATAGTGGAGATATATCGTAACTTGATAGGAGGTTAATTTTTTTTCTTTTTTAATGTACTTTATGGAACAATAATTGAGAATTGAGAAAAATACTTTTTTAAGTGTCTCTTTGGCCATTTTGAGCTCAAAATTGGATTTTCTTTCAATGGGACCCCTTCAATTAAAAAAAAAAAATTCATAAAATTCTACATTAAAAATATGGAATATTAATATTCGATTTGATTCGATTCGAACGATATTCGCCCACTAATAAATTTTGAAATTTTTTTTCATCATCATTTTATAACTCACAAAATAATAAAATAATAAAATGGGCAATACATTGTTTTGTAGGAAATTGAACGTTCTACAAAAAAGTTCTCTTGTGAATTTTTCGTTAATCTCATCATTTCAATGATATTTGAGGTCAAAGTTGGAAAAATTGAAAAAAATCATTATTTTTGAATCATAAATCACTATAAGTGGTAAGCAGAATAAAATGGGCAATACATTTTTTTTATAGGAAATTGACTGATCTTGAAAAATGGTCTCTTGTGTTTAGTCGATTAGAAGAAGCATTAAACAGATATTCGTATCTAAAGTTTAATGTTAAAACTGCAGGAAAATGTATTAAAATCGGTTAACACTTGTTATACAGCAAGATACTAATTTTACCGTAAGAGACTAATTAAAAATCGAAAATAGCGATGCAGAAGTTGTTCCCATCAATTTAAAGAGCTAATACTTGGTGAGAGTTCTCTATACAGATAATTTTAAAGATAAGATAATTTTTTAAAAGTCACTTTTTTGACCCACCCTATAATATATACACAGTATTTACGTTATTTTCATTTGAAACAAAAAAAAATAGAAAAAAATAGAGTAAATTTGGGAAAAAAATGTTTTCGTATAGAAGTTGGCGAAACAATCGGTACAGAGATGTCGCTTTGGTGAAAGACGCGAGCGTTTCCTGTTCGATTTTGCCAAATAAAATGGAGGACTCGCCTCTTTCGAGTGCAGCGCCGAACAGCGGTATGTCGCTGGAAAGAAGACTCATGAGACAACTGAAGCTCGAGTACAGCGAATTGGCGGCAATTACGAAAAAAATAAGCGCGTACACGAAGGACATGTTCGGAAGCATTGTAAAAACGTGTAAAAGAAGTTCGACGGAAGTGGTAAAAGATCACGTGACCGTCGAGCCACTGGCCACGCAATATTTCGACAAGTTTGGACAGCCCTGTCTCAGGCTCCGATTACGAAGTTCCGTTGACTCTGGCAGTCATCGACAAAGTCGTGTCGCGACCAACCGTCAACGTCGCTCGACCAATTTGTCGCTAAATTTTGAAAAAAGTCGTCTCCATACGAGTTTACCTACTTCTCACAAATATTCATCCACCACGAATTCTTCGAACTCGTCCATTTACACCTACCTCATGTATCCTGGAAAAAAATTAGAAAATTCGAAAAAATTTACATAAATGTTCAAAAGTATACGTCCGCCATTTTGTTTATGCAGTTTTTCTTATTGTATGGTTTGTTCAGTCAGCGTTTTGGTGACTCTCTTACCGTGCGGATTTGATTCCAAGAAAATATCGAGCACGAAAAACTGTAGAGCGATTTATTTATTGTATATACGTATAAAATATGCAGTTATAGTGTGTATAGTGTCAGTTTTACAATGAGGAATGAGATGCTGAAGAAGAAAAGGATGAAAAAGGTTCCAGATGGATTTCCGCCATGATGTCATTGATTGGTTCGTAATTTTTGCACGATATGTTATATACTGTATATATCTCTTTTATTTCATTTTTCATATTTGCTTCTTAACGAAATATCAAGTTTTTCTGAATAATTGTTTTAATGGATATATTGAAAATTCATATGAGCCATTCCACGCCATTTCGACCACTTTTAGACCCGACCCCTTTCGATTTGGCTGAAACTTTTTTATCATTTTCTACTCTATTGAAAACCTCTCGGAGAATTTTTTCAAATTTTTTCACCCAATCCAAAAAAAGTTATGAATTTTTGACAAAAATGCTTCTTTTTTTTTAATAGCTATAAGTTTTTCAAAAATTCATTTATCGAGACGTTTTTTTTTGAAATTTTCGTAATTAGATGTATTTTTGAATAAAAAATAGATCAAAATTATTAAGATCTATCTTCATAGATTTTTTTTTGAGTTTTCTGAAAAAAAAACAAAAATTTCTCGATGATTACTATTTTTAATTTTTTTTTTGTATTTTTTATAGAAAAACTTTGACATTTTTTACGAATTCTCAAATTTTGTCAAAGTGGTGTTTTTTCGATTTCTATTTTTTTTTATATTTTGAAAAAAAAAATTTTCAAAATTTATCTTATTTTGCGTAACACCATTTTGCAAATTTTTAAGAATGTATATAGAATCCTAAAATTGAAAAACAAATTTTGAAAAGAATAATTGAAAGTGGTAAACACAAAAAAATTTTGATTTTTATTTAAAAAGTTTAAAAAACGGTTGTTTCAAATAATTTTTTTGTATTTTTTTTTTCAAAAACAACATTCAAAATCAAAGAAAAAGAAAAAAATTTGTTGTTTGGTCCATTTTCTAATTTTCAACGAAATCCCATATAAACTATGATTTAGTGCTGGAACTACCACCCCAGCGCTTTTCTCGTAAAAACGACTATGTTCCACTTTTCTCGTTCGACACCCTGCATTTTTGACAACCTTAATTTTTTTTTAATATTATTCTATCGCATCGCATCTAGATTTTTTTTTCAAATCGAACAAATAGTCTTCTCATAATATAAACGTTCTGAAATCGGTGGGGTCTTTTGGACCCCGTGTGCATGTTCCAGAAAATGGCAGAAGTGTGTTCGAGAAGGGTTAATATAAAATTGGCTGAAAACGGAAATGTGCCTTATCACGATTATCGTATTTTTTCTTTTTAAAATGGTCTTCGGGTAAGTGGCTTTATGCAGCATAAACCACCTGAGCTCGGAGTTGAAGTCACTGAATGAGGGCTTTTTATTTCGGTCGGTCCGAAGTTGGGTTCGCATTGTATTTTATTTTTGCAGCATTGAGATCTGAACAAAGTTGATATGACATCTGGTAAAAATTTTGAACTAAAAATGGGGTGCAATTTTGAAACAGTATACAATAGGAAGACTATAGTCTTCATACTAGTCAACATACATTTTACGCACACGCACTCTTCAACCCTTCTTAAGTGCACCCTAGCCACGCCTCTATGTCATATTCCAATAATAGTCACGTTCATTCAACGAATAAAAAATTTTCCAATGATAAAAATGACTTTTCATTGCTTTGATAGATGCATATATTTATTCATAAGCCCAATATTTATCCATTACACCAATATTTGAAGTAAACCATTAGTGGCAAAAAATTCAAATTATCAACGACACAGATGCAAACATTTCTGGTCAGGCTGCTGAAGTCTGAAATTGATGTCACATTCGAAAAACAATAGTGTACCATGTGATCCTTAAGTTGTACCAGGAATTAGGCCAGTAGATTAATCTTCTTTAATTCAAGATTATTCACATGATTCTTCATCCAATTTATATGGTATGAAACGTTGGTGTAGAATACATCATTGCGAACGCACCAAGTGTTGTTGTTTGATGGGATTCCAACAAGAACGTCTTGTACCGAAGCGCCACTTTGGTAAAGACCTTTGCAAGGGCTCTTTTTTTTCAAACACAAAATGTTTTCTCTGAATGGTATCGAGTAATGTTCCTTCCAAATCACTTCGCACTCTTCCCTTGACATAATCTCTCTGAAAGTCCTTCGGAGCGAATTTTCTCCTAGGATGCACTCATCACCCCAAACTCTAATGACAGTCGTATTTTTAGCGAGCGACTGGCTTGTTGGATCATTGATTGGGATGGCTTTTAGATCAGAACCCCATTCTTTATTTTCCTTTAACTTTATCAGTGCTATATTGTTGTCATACTTCCAATTGGCATCCTCTACAGATGGTGGTCCATATCGTGGATGACAAATAACATTGTCTATTTCATATGTCAATGTATTCTCTACATAGGAGCTGCCACCAGCTTTGACACGGTGGACAGCAGGATTCCATTTATAACCATTATCGTTATGGCATACGCAATGAGCTGGAGCTAATACCCAATATTTGGCAATAATATTTCCACCGCAGAGTGAATCATCACTCTCTATGAAAACAAGCGAAGGTACTTTCTTAGTTTCCGGAGTTTCATAATAAGGTTCTTTGTAAAGAATATCATTCGGGAGAGGTGAGAGTCCGAACTCTTCGGACAAGAACTTGCAATTCCCCACTATTCCATAGTCTGATGTAGAGTATTCCGGTTGACGGGTTACCGCCTCAATAGACGGCGATTCGGCATCTAGAAAAAAAACGTTAAATGTGTTTTTTTCAAAATTGTTAAATACTTATCTTTGCTACCAGTCCGTTTTATGGTAATTCAGAATAAATTATTTAAAAATTGGGTCACGAATTGTGCTAGTTTTCATGGAGAAAGTCGAAACATGCTAGTTTTCGCGATGAATATCGAAACGTGCTACTTTTCGTGGTGAATTCCGAAAAATGCTAGTTTTCGCAGTGAATATCGAAACGTGCTATAGTTATCGTAAAAAATTTCAAAAATGCTACTTTTCGTAAGCAACGTCGATATATTCTCATAGTGACTGTTGATAACATGATTCGGTAATTTTTTTACTTTTGCAATACCTTTCCGAAAATCAGCGCAAAAATATTCTGATGGGAAAGGCTGAAATTTTCCACTAAGACATTTTTTAGATGGATCTCCACTTACTAGAAATTCGAAATTACAGGAAACCTTCCCCTTTCATAGTATCATTATTTTTATAACTATATAATTAAATAAATACCGCAGAAAAAAAGCAGGTACTGATTTTCGGAAAAGCTACAGCTTATATTACTTTAGCATTACTTTTGTATACTAAAGTAACGAAATTACCAAATATTTTTGGTAAATAAAAACTGTTTTAATCTAATATTATAAAGCTTATGCCGAATTAAATTATATATGCTAAATTAAAAATATGAAAATAACATTCAAAAATGAAAAAGCTCATCGCCGTTATGAGAAAATTAATAAACAAATAAAATAAAGTGAAAATAAATATAAAAACTATAAAATGTATCGAAAAAAACGTCAATATACTATAAAAAGCGTCGATAAACGGATTTTAAATGTTACTCGAATTACTTCACGTTATCTCGAAAAAAAAGCAACAAGAGAAACGTTCGAAAGTATTCCGAAAACGCGAATTTTTTTTCTTTTTATACGAGTTTCAATTTCAAGATAGAACGTCTAAAAAGTCATTTTTTTCTTCTACAAAACTACAAATTATGGAAATTATGTATTTACCTTGAATATATAACGAAAAAAGCTTAGATAAGGTAGTTCTATAGTTTTATCGATTATTTAGGAATTTGTTGAAAATTGGTACAGCCATTCTTTGATACGGTACGCATATACGTACCAAATTTCAAGAGGTTTCACGACGTAGAAATTAAGATATTTATTGTTAAAAATCCCTATTTTTAGTGCTCTCCCATAAGAGTCTGTGTTAAATATTGCCATTTTCAATCCTAAATATCTTGAAATTTAGATGGTGAACCTTCTTCAAATTTTGCACATCTCTTTATTGTACTTGAAAGAAGTTTCCTTTAGTTTTTTTAAAAAATCCTAAGATTACGAATTTTTTAATTTTCATACGTACGTAGCAAGTACAAGTCACCCTGGATGACTTTGAATTTTCAGTATGTCGTTCTTGAAACAATTTGCAACAACTTTTCTTAATAAAATTAAGCTCTAAAACCACATGGTATGGAGATAAATTGAAATAAAAACTTTTGATTTGACTGTACCGATAAAACTACTTTAAGGTAATTAAATAGGTACAGCAAAATTAAAAAGTTTTTATCTCAATTTATCTCGATATCGTGTGGTTTTTGAGCTTAAGTCAATTAAGAAAAGTTGTAAATTGTTTCAAGAACAACATACTAAAAATTAAAAGGGGATACGTTTTCATATACGTATGAAAATT
Organism: Cremastinae sp. A BG-2022a; assembly: GCA_030522545.1. Lineage (NCBI taxonomy): Eukaryota > Metazoa > Arthropoda > Insecta > Hymenoptera > Ichneumonidae > Cremastinae sp. A BG-2022a. The sequence goes on from JAPYYW010003368.1 coordinate 11,942, forward strand.
ACAAAAAAAAATCTTACAAATTTTTTTAAAAACTAAAGGAAACTTTTTTTATGTACAATAGAGAGCTGTACTAAATTTGAAGAAGATTCTCCATCTAGAATTGAAGGTATTTAGGACTGAAAATTGCACGGGCTCTTATATGGGAGAGTACCAAAAACTGAAATTCCTAACCATAAATATCTCAATTTCTATGTGATGAATCCTCTTAAAATTTGATACACGTGTGCATGTCATATCAAAGACGATTTATGCAAATTTTCAATGAATTCTTGAGAAAACGATAAAATGATAGAACTACCTCAATTTTTTTATTCGATTTTCAAATTTCGTGTACATTTTTGATAATTACTTCAATAAAAGCCAGAATTTTGTAAAAAGTATGAAAAAAAATTCTAGAATAAACTTGTAAAGAATATAAAAAGTCAAATGCGTCCACTAGAGTAGTTTTTTTACATTACCTGCTTTGGGTTGTGTGCTTGGTGTGCTCGAAGGTACTGAATCTGCCGAGTTTTGCCCAGCGAAAAAGCACAGACCGGTGAAGATCAAAACGTAAGCGTTCATGGCGATCGATGAATTGAAAACTATGTTTCAAAACTGGCTTATATACCAAAAAAAATCGATAAAATGGATCTAAATGTTGTTAGATCACTTCAGCACAAATGTTCTAACAGTATAGCAATTGTGTCAATATTATGTACGACGGTATGAGGAAAAAAAAGAATAAAAATGGAAAATTTTTATTTAATTATTACGCAATTTAGACATTTATATGCAAATTTACAGGTACAGTGTAGCGGTGAAACGAATTTGCGTCGTAATAGATTGAGAAAAACAACTTTTGAAAAACAGATATCGACGATATATTATCATTTGGAATATTTAAACATCTACATTAGGGTGATCCAAAAAAATAACTAATTTTACTTTTTCGTGGACACACATTTATTATTTTCAGAATTATAAAAAAAAGATGCGACACTAAATTTTAGCTCTTTACAAAATTTTTTAGAGGTGGCGATTTAAAAATTTTTTATTTCCCATTTAAATAACATGGGAAAATTTTTTTTTTCATTCAGAATTTTGTAGCTCAATAACGAAGTAACTCACATATATGTCCTTACATATTTTTGTAGAAAATTGAACGCTCTACAAAAAAGGTCTCTTGTAATTTTTCGATAAATTGACTCCTTCAAAAGTTATTTAAGATTAAAGTAGAAATTGTGTAAAAAATCATCTTTACAAGTATAACAATCGTAAAATATTATGGGTTTTTTTAATAAAACATTTCAAATGGTACAAAATCATGTCATTAAATCATTTTATAACTTAAAAACAATTTCTTTTTCCAAAAAATAAGGATTTATAGCAATATTATCATGTACACAATACAATAATTTTTCTAAATAGATGAATATTGAGGTGAGTTATTTTTTAACATACTAAATGAATGTACAATTACTAGTAAATTTTTTCTCTGTATTAATCAGTTGAAATATTGTATTAATTTTATACAAATTTACACATGTAAAAGTGAATTTTTACGCTATTTCTACTTTAATCTCGAATAACTTTTGAAAGAGTCAATTTATCGAAAAATTACAAGAGACCTTTTTTGTAGAGTGTTCAATTTTCTACAAAAATATATAAGGACATATACATGTAAGTTACTTCGCTATCGAGCTACAAAATTCTGAATGAAAAAGAAAATTTTTCCTATATTATTTAAATAGTAAATAAAAAATTGAAAATTGCCACCTCTAAAAAATTTTTTTAATGTAAAATTTTTTTTTTAACTTCTTTTTTCTAAAATTTTGCGTACACTGGGTTTAATACGATACCCAACTAGTGGTCGAATTTCAATGACATTTGCCGTCTGATGGAAATCGAGATATTTATCTGTGAAAATCGAATGACTTTTAGTGACTTCTCATAAGACCCCGTGTTAAAAGTTATTATTTTGCACAATGAATATCTCGACATCTGTACCATAAATCTTTCTTAAATTTTAAACGTATTTTAATATGTCATCAAGGAATGTTAATATTAATTTTCGTCAGATTAACTTGAAAATAATTTCACTTGATGATTTTTGCTTCAACTTAACACGTAAAACGAATGCGCGCGAGCGAATAAACGCGTGAACCTCCTTAAGGAGATATGACCATGGCAGTAAAACCACAAATTTTCATCTTAGTTTTTCTCATGTACACAGTGGTTTGCGAGTAAAAGTTCAATAAGAAAAGTTGATGCAAATTGGCTAAAGAACAACATACTCGAAATACAAGGTCACCCAAGGTGACGTGTGCTTGTTATGTAATTACCAAAATTTAAAAAAAAATTCAGACTTAAAAAAAACTAAAAAAAGCTTCTTCGAAAATAAAAATGTGTGCAAAAATTGAGAAAGCTTCACCACGTAGAAGTTGAAATATTTATTGTTGAAGATCGGAATATTTAACACGCGCTCTTATGGAAGGATGGAAAAAAAATGTCATTTTTACCAATAAATATCTCGACTTCCGCATGGTGAAACCTTCTAAAAATTGACCTACATGTACATACGACGGTAAAGAAAGTTTATGAAAAATTTTAACAAAATATCTAATAAACGATACCATTATCATATCACCTTAAGGGAGAACGTCAGGGCTTTGAGAGGTGAAGTAGACGGAGGGAAAATTCAAAGGTGCCGACGTTTTTAGCCGCAGCCTGAGAAAAAAAAATTAGGTAGACCAAACTTACAAATAAATTGGCATTTGCCAATGATATATCTTTTTAATATATCTTTTAATATCTTATATATCTTATATATCTTTTTATATCTTAATAATATATCTTTTTAACCGTCACACGACAGCGATGTCACGTTTCTAGACATGGCGCCTGCCGCAAGCTGGAATATCCTTTTTTCTGGCAATTTATCATTCATTTAAAAAAAAACGGCCCGTGAAAAGTCTTTCATATTTTACACATCGAATATTTGTTAATGATTAGTCAACTTAAATGCATAATTAATTTTTTCTCTGCATTCTAAATATCAATTTGACACGTGTATTTAAGTGTCTTCATAAGCGATATAGTGTTAAAATGTTATTTTTAAAAAAATATGCTTAAAAAACGGGCCGATGAATCATGTTCATTTTTTTTTCTCGGTTTCAGAATACATTAGTGTATATTGAAAAAAATTTACAAGACGTTCTCTGTATTTTTAATATTATGTCATTGGACTGACGTTCTCCCTTAAGGTGGTTGGTCGGTAAAATAAGCGTCGACAGTATTCGTTAAAATTTTGCATAAACGTTCTTTAAGGTCATATACACATGTGCACCAAATTTTATG